>OZ021726.1:17824907-18129907 GCA_963978545.1 Linyphia triangularis | reverse complement strand
AGAGAAAGAAAGAAAAAAAATGAATATGGCCAAATAATTTTTAAATTAGCAAACGAAATAAAACTATCAATGCCAAAATGAGAAAACTGTCAAGTGTTGAAAGTTCATGATTTTTTTTTTTTTTTCAATTTCATGGTATTTCCGAGTATGTTTTCAAACAATAAAAAAAAACCCTCAACTTTTCACGAAATAGAAAAAAATTGTATTCTGTTATAAATCATCGAGAAAAAAAAAATTTAATTACAAAATGCTTTCTTACCTTTCTCAAATACTTTCAGCTCACTGTTGTTAGATGCGTCTTGAAAGCAATAATCTGGAGATCTAATGGATATTCTAGTCCAGGGAGAATCTGAATCATTGTCTGCAAATTTTCGCAACGTGTCCAAATTTATAGATTCATCCAATACCGTTGGTGATCCGAGGATGAACTTTAATCTCCTCTACCTAATTAGGGGGCATCGTCCACTAAGTTTGTATTTTATAGATGTTGGCAGAATATTTTATTCGAGACTTCTCAAGTTTATCGAACTACTCAAGGTTGCTTGGGGAAAAGGGTTGCTGGAACTTCAACCATTCCATTACATGATTTTATAGGACTTTTTAAATCCTTTAACTTCGATTTTGTGTGTGTGGCTGAGTATCTCGATGTGGAATCTTAATTAACCCCCCTGACGTCATCCAATCGGGCTGAAACTTGGTACATAGGTTCGATGTCGATGGCAATGCATTCTATCAAATTTTCGCAGCTGTCACTGTCACTAAAAGGTCGCTTTTACGGAATACTATTGAACCAACTTTCCACAATCCAATCGCGCTGAAATAGAACTTAACTAATCATTGAAGAAATTCTTACCTGTTGCCAAAATTGTTTTAATAAATAAATTATAAAAGTGTTTTAATCAGAATAAATAAGAGATATTTGGATGTGAGTGCATAAATTCACATTAATTTTTAATGAATAAATTTTGAAAAATAGTTTGCTGCATATTTTGCTTTATGTTTGGCAACTAATTTTGAGATTTTTCAAAATGCCTTATATGGTATTTAAAAAAATACCACCTCCGAAATTCCACTAAGAAAGCTATAAAGGCGAAAAAAATTGAAAAACGAATGTCTTCAACACAGAATTTTCCTTTGAGCATCGCTCATCAACGACCATTTTTCTCTTCTTCTCACTTTCACTTACAAGAAAGGATAATTTAAGAATTATCCAAAAATACTTTGCCAGTTTGGCTTTTTTTTTTTTTTTTTTTTGTGTGTGTGCCCTTTTAAGAATTATTGCCAAAAATATCGCCCAACTAGTCATTTTTTAAACTCAATTAAAATATGCAAAATGTAATAACACAATACCACGTCAAATTTCGATGAAGTAACCAGTATTATAGTGTAATTGAAAGTTGTGCAATATTCCACACCCCTACTTGGAGGTCAGGATGTTCCAAAACATGGAGAAATGAAAAAAAAAAAAAAAAAAAAAAAATCGAAATTACTATTTTGACCCAAAATAATGCTTTCTGTAACCCATGTTAACACATGGGTAACTGAAAGCAACAAAGCGTTAGCTATAAAATCTTTACATGTGTTTCCATCTTTTATGTGCAATTGGAACTTATTTAAGCAATTTTGAGCTCAGTCACATCGATTTTCATAGTGTTTGACCTTTATGGAGAAAACATGCATTCTGTATTACTGATTCCCCCTCCCCCAATATTTGATAGAAAACATTGTCATCAACAACGAGTCTATCTGCCGAGTTTCAGTACGATTGGATGAGGGAAAGTGGGTTAACTAACCTTCAATAGATCATATTTTTTTCACCCCAAACGAATAAAGTGTGTTTATTGTAGTTTCCCGTTTCGGGGGGCTGGACTTTCAATACAGTGAAAGGAGTCCGTAAAGCAAGCATAGACAGCTGTCAACTATGTCTTAGAGAAAATTAAACTTTTGCACATTTACCTGCAAATTGAAAAATAGACAGTTTTTCGTATTAAAAGTATTACACAGTCTTAACATTGTAAACTTAAAGATATATTGAAACTTGTTAATTTATTTATAATTCGCTAAAATTTTCCCCGTTAATACAATAGTACAACACTCCTCACCCCTTTAAGAATACTTTAACATTCGTCTGTGAAAGTAAAATTAGAAGGCCAAAACTACTGAAATTTTAACTAAAAAACAAATTAAAATTTTAACATTCTGCTTGTTCAAAGTCCAATTAGAAGGCTAAAACTACTTATGTATAAAAATTTCAGAACTGTAGTCCAATTAGAAATCGTTTTGTAAAATATTTGTTAATTAATTAAAGAAATTAATTAAAAACTAAACAAAATTTAAAAATTCTGTTTTTTAAAAGTCCATTTAAAAGGCTAAAACTACTTATGTTGAAAATTTCGGAGCTGTTGCTCTATTTAAAGTCACTTTGTAAAAAAAAAAAAAAAAATAGGTCTGATTAAAATTTTAACATCCTGTTAGTCAAAGGTGCAATTAGAAGGCCAAAATGGTACTTTTCCGTTAATGGGAGCCGTTAGTATTTCCAAGTACGGTACGGATTCTGAGACAAGCATTGTTTACATATAACCGCGCCAAATTATGGCAACCATAGGCAGTTCACTTGTTATTAAAATATAGCGGCTGCTGTCATTTATTGGTGAAAATTACCTTTGTGCAGAATCCGTACCATACTTGGAAGTTTTAGAATTTTTTTATATATAATGTAAAGGCCCGATTTAACGGAAAAGTACCACCAAACCTACTTATGTTGAGCATGTCAGAGCTCTACACCTATTTTAAGTAGCTTTCTATATATCTACTGACAACTTGTTTTATTATTATATATTATTGATATTTCCAAACATTTTTTTTTTTAAAATAGTCCTTGTAATATTAACTTACACACATATTGGAAAATTGCAATGCTTTGCACTTGATTGATTTGCCTTTCCGACAGAAAAAATATGTCAAGACTAATAATTGATTAAAATTACAAAACTAATCTGCTCATAAAAAGTTTCCATAGCAAAGTCCATCTTCCAAAACACTCAAAGTTCAATGGACTGGTCATCAGCAGTCCGTGATGTAAATATGCATATTTGTGGAATTTTATTAAAAAAAAATATTTTTCATAACAACGTGCAAAAAATTAAACTTTTTTTCGATCATTTTGAATCAAAAATCGTGGCGAATGTAGTATTTTTTCGCGAGGAGTGCAGGAAAGTAACTTTTCTCACTATATTAAACTCCAACTTAACTTGACAACACTAGACGATAGATCTTCACCGTTCACATAGGTAGTTAATCCATTTTAGCGGAGTGAAGACATAATTCTCGCCAAACCTTAAAGCCTTTTGTTCTCTACAGGGTTGTGGTTTGGCGAACTTTATGCTTTCACGCTGCCAAAATGGATTAAATACCTATGAGCACTGTGACGATCTACCGTCTAGTGATGTCAAGTTAAGTTGGAATTTAGTATAGTGTGAAAAGGTACTTTCTCTCACGCCTCGTGCTCAAATATTATACAGTCTTGGCACTGACATTACATAATTTCAGAAGAAATTCATTGACACGATTTTGCAGTATTAATAAATATGTGTATTAAAAATATTTTGTGCACGTGATTAAAAAAAATATCGTTTGCAACACGTGGGAAAATGCTTTTTCAAACTCTGTAAATTATTTGATGAGTGCGATTAGTTGCAAAAATAACTATTAAATTGTTTATTCAGTTAATAAACGAAGGGTGTGGAATATCGCACAACTTCCAATTACACTTAATACTGCCACTGCATTCAAATTTACAATGGATCGATGAAATAACAAGTTTTAGTTTTATATTTTCATTATTTTAAAAATTTAGCAAGTTTGGTGATATTTTTGGAGGTATGATAATAATTTTTTTAACAAACAAATTACGCAGTCGTGAAGTTAAAATTTTCAGATTTTGAATGCAAATAAAACCGTTTGTGGGAATATTATCAACCACAGAATCAACCACTTGGCAGAAATCTTTTTACTGAACCTGATATCTTAGATCTGAAACAAGTTGTTCAAACACATGTATAAGTATTAATCAAGCATTTACTTAGATGGCAGCATGGAGTTTCGAACAGAAATCTAAAGTAATTATCTTGAATCATATCTTATTACTTAATATTACTCGGAAATATGAACTGATCACGTATTTTTAAATCGCTCTGTTGAAACAGTCTGGAATTTCATAGGCAAAAAAATATTCATGTAGAGATAATCAGATCAAACTTGAATTGAGAGAAACGCCAGGTGGAAAAGATTTGCTAAATATTATCGAAATTTTACAGATTTTAATCAAATGCCTCTGATACCAAGTTTAATATAGTAACAGTACTTAAAAATACACACTTTCATTTAGCAAAAGTAGCAAGTTGGCAATATTTTTTGCGATAATTCTTGTATGGGTCTTGTATGGAACGTTTAGAACCCATTTGGAGGCATTACCACAGCGATTTTGAACAAAATCGTTAGAGCCGTTTTTTAGCAATTACTGAAAAACATGAATTTTTCAATGGCAGCTACCTTATGCGCATGCGCGATTTTGAAAAAAACCTTAATGGTAAGTCCCATGGGCAAAATAAATAAATAAATAAATAAATAAATAAATAAAAAATAATAAATAAATAAATATTTTTTTTTTTTGACACCGAATACTATTCTTTCATTAACCTATGTATGTATATGGGTAATTGAAAATTAAAATTCGAAGGATGGCTATAACTTCAGTTTTAAAATTCGTAAAATATTGTGAAGATCCTTATCAGTCAAAAATATAAAAGTTTACCACCTATTTTTCGAATAATTTGAAAAGATGAAATAAATACTTAATTTGAAGTAAACCATAATCGATTGCAAATGTAATCTAGTAAACGGTCCGGAAAATTTAGCTTTTTCATATTTTTTGCAAAAATATTGAACACCAGCAGTCAAAATGGAAAGAAAAGAAATCTTTGAGGAATTTACAACCATGGGGATAAATCCCATGAAAGACAAAAAAAAAATACAAGTTTCTATTTAAAAAAAAATTTAAATTGTTTTGTTAATTATTAAAAATTGTTTAATGCAAAAGTTGCATGTTATTTATGTTTGGCCTTCAAAAAACTATAACTTAAAATAAAAATTACGAAAAAATATAAATTATTTAACAATTTGTGGCTAAAAACAATTTTTCTTTTCAATATTAGTTTTATTATTTAAATATGCTAACCATTTCTTGGAAAATTATAGTTCACCTTTTTTTTTGGATGCTGTATTTAAATATGGTATAATATTATGGGGTTTAGATTGAACTTTTAAAAATTTGGTTAAGTGTTAATGTGTAGATGACCCCTCAAAATAATAATAATATTAATAATAATAATAATTAATAATAATAATAATAATTAATAATAATAATAAAGAAATAATAATAATAATAATAATAATAATAATAATAATAATAATAATAATAATAATAATAGTAATATTAATAATAAGAATAAACTATATCCAGGAACGCGGCAGTGTTCCGCCGCCAAGTCTGATGTCAAAGCGGCAAACAAACAAGTGTATATTATGTTGACAGAGCCTTAGGCTCGTTTTCGACCCCTCTCATCTCAGCTTCTATTTTAGCTAAAACCCTGATTTTCCCCCCATCATATTGTCCCGGGTGAGTAGATAAAAAATAACAACATAATCGTTAACATTGAACAAGGGAACATGGTAAAAAAAATCCTTTGAAAATCGCCGAAGTCACCGAAATTTTGTTCTTCTTCTTCTGATTCTTCTTCTGGTTGTGAGCAAAATTTTAGCCAGGGCTATATCCAAAACTATTTGATGATTTTACACCAATCATTTTTTTTCATTGGCAATTTTATTATGGAAATTTCAGCTAGGTCTACAGCTTAAACGCTTTAATATATTCATACTATTCTTTTTTTTATTCCTCTCAGCTTGATTATAGGAATTGCCTTTTGTATAAACTAATGAGTATGAGGGTCTATACCCCCAGAAATGATCCCGGAAGCTGGGAAATTTAGCCCGGGTAATAACTGATTAAAAAAGGTCAATGGATTTCGGATATTCACCTTTTGCTCACTTTCACCAAGTGACTTTAATACTTTAAGTTGAACTATCAAAACGGTGCAATTAGAAAAAAATAAAATTACTTATTTTTCAATTAAATTGCATGTTTAGCAAAGCTCTGAAAACACGTGTTTCAACTTTTTACTTAAAAAAACACTTTCAGTTTAAAATAAAGTTTCCTAGCTGTCTGGTCGGATTTGAACCACGCACCTTCTGATCATCAGCCTGATATCTTAACGACTCCTCCACTATAGGGCTTGTTGAATTTCTCTTAAAATAATAAAAACTCTTATTTTTCAAACTTAAAACAAAAGTTGTTTTGAGACGCATTTTTTATATATTTATTCATATGTAAAAGCTGGTAATCCTCAATTTCGCATAAAAGCAAGTAATTTATTTGTATACTTAACTTACTTTGTATAAGTACTTATTTTTTAGTATATAATTGCATGTTTTTGTGCTCAAGTTATAATAGATGCATATTTTTGATCAAGAAATTGTTTTTCTTGTTGTGGTAAGGAAGATTTCTTCTTAAATAAAACGAAAAGGATTTGGATTGCAAACCTTAATTTCTCTACAATATTTAATCATGATATTTACTATCGCTCTCAATACAAAGAGCAGTACATATGTGAATCTAATGGTGTTGTCGCTTACGCCATTTTTTTCTTAGAGTGATAGTATGATTATTCATGCTAAAATATCCATTGGCCGAATCATACTCATTTAGAACATAACAAACGCAACAAAAAGAATTGATATCTCCCGAAAAATAACTAAACTTTGTAAAAAAAGAAGTCAGAAAAAGTGTTGAAATCTAATGTTTGCCGCCATGCGGCCGAGTTTAGTTTCTTTGGGGTACTTGTACACAATGTACTAATAAGTCACTATAAGTCACTATAAAGACGTTACCCTGTTTATTTATTTCTAAAATAATCACAGATAAAATAAACTAACCATCACTCAAATCGCTTCGAAACTGAAAGCGTCGAACCACCATCAAACAGCATGGCAACATACACGAGACCAATGTCGCAATTATTCCTGTATCCTCATTTAAATAGAACTATGGAATAGAATCCTAATCCCATCAGGCAAGCTGGCAATTTACACACAAAACCAATGTCACAACCGTTCCTGTATTATCACATTTTTAAGAAGAACTATGGAATAGAATCTATAAATAAATTGGGGCTCGGAACCCGAATCAAATCAGGCAGACTATCAATAGACACGAGACCTATGTCACAGGCATTCCCGTATCAACTCATTTTTAAGCAGGACTATGGAATAGAATCTAGGCACACAATGGGGATCAAACTCGAGCCCTCCCGCACTTGAGGAGCGACTTCTACTTATGAGATATGAGTTCAGATATTTCTAAGCAACACCTGCCATAGTTAAAATACGTAGATAAGTACATATTAATGGAAACCCTTCTTTGAGCTCACAGGCCAGTCTGGCAATGAACCTGAAAAGCCCCAGACAAAGAAATATCTAAATCTGGGGATCTATCTCTTTTTAATCGTTAAGATCTATTGACATTGACCTTGCGATTAATACGAGCATCGTTACAGCCTCGTTAACGGATACGAAGATAATTGCTTACTCTACTTACCTTAATGAGGTACTTAATGATTTGTTGAGTCTCCCGCGACAGGCAGAATGTCATAAATTAGATAAATGCTTTATTTGAACTGCTGGTTGTATATCCTAAGTACGGATTGACGTGGAGTGTTATTACTGATTGTGAAGGGAGCATTAACACGTCATGTCTGAGAAAAAAAAATCTACGTCTGATAAAAGGGTGTGTGTTGCACTGTCCTTAAAGATTTTTACGTCGACAAAATTCTAAAAGCGGTGGGCCTTTATGGTCCTTGGTCGTTCTATAAGTATCATATGTAACATACCCACATATGAGTACATACCAATCTCCATATACTAAGCATGTTATGTGTATCAACCAAACATGCATATTTTCAATCCATAAGTCAGAAATAAGCATCATACAAAGTGTAAAACTCACATCCCGACACACGAACCATATGTGATGTAATTCTATTCCTTTCCCACTGATTGAAATTAAACTCGGTAACAAATTGCAGTAAAATCCTCATTCCGGTATCCTCAATTTTTAGCAGAACTATGGAATAGAATCTTCAATTTTGGGAACGGATCCCGAATCTCATCAGGCAGCTGGGCAACGGACAGGAGACCAATGTCACAATAATTCCTATATCAACTCATTTTTAAGCAGAACTATGGAATAGAATCTTCAATTTTGGGAACGGATCCCGAATCCCATCAGGCAGCTGGGCAACGGACAGGAGACCAATGTCACAATAATTCCTATATCAACTCATTTTTAAGCAGAACTATGGAATAGAATCAATAATACGGAACCTGAATCCCGGTGATGGAGTCGATCTAGGACGTTGGAGAAGTAATTCAACCTGTATTTACGATTATGTGGAATTCCTCATGATTTTTCAAGTCATCGCTTACACGACACAATAATCAATACATTCATCCATCAAATAATTAGGTTTTCTCTAAGATCTTCACTGCTTTAGAATGGAATATTGAAAGATCGACATCTGTGTGTGATGGGGAAATGCTTTTCGAGAGGTCTTTCAAATGGAAACTGCACTGTGTTTTCGTATCGAAATTTCAAAAACCCGAAATACTTTTACTGGGCAGTCCGAAGCGATATAGGGCAGTTTCATCTCTTTTTTTACCACCTGAGAACCCATCTGGGAACGCTCCTGGTTACTGATACCGAAAGCAAACGAAGTAGTCCGAGAGGAGACTGCACATTTTTGACCTCATCGAACATCATTCTGAATTTTTTGTAGAAATTGGAGAAAGTGAGTAGATTAGAAATCCAATGGTCTGCCGTGGCAAAAATGGCCGAAACTGATCAAAAATCGACTTGGAATGAGTTGAACTGAAATCTGATTGCCAAATATGTCATAACTTGCCAAAAAGAGAACAAACTTTTACGTCTGGTAACTGCATTTTGAGTTTGTAGAAAAAGCGCAAACGATTTCTGATCTCTGGCTCGGAAAACTTGTATCTTTTAAAAGTAAGCCAAATTGGCGACATTAGTTACGTCATCAGTGACGTAATGCTTATTGCCAACTTGGCTTCCTTTTAATAGATGCAAGTAGATTGTCGCCAGATATCTGAATCGTCTGCAACCTTCTTAATTGAAAATTAAAGAGTGAGGGTTGCCAAAAAAAAAAAATGCTTATTATTTGGCAAGTTTTGGCGCATTTGGCAATTGGATTTAGTTCAACTTATTAAAAGTCGATTTTTGACCAGTTTTGGCCATTTTTGCCACGGCAGACCAGTGGATTCGTAATCTACTCACTTTTCTCTAATTTCTATAAAAAATTCAGAATGATGTTCGATGGGGTCCAAAAATTGAAATCGCCTCTCAGTCTAAAGAACTTCCCACCAGGAAGAGCGATAAAGTTGCTTAAATTGCTTTACAGCGTATAATCTAGAGTAATTGTTGAAATGTCACAATTTTTGTGAGGAAAAAGTGTGAGAGTTATATTAAATAAAGAGAACTATTTTTCTTCTTTTCTTTTTTCAAAGAAAGAATGCAAAAATATCACTTGAATGCAGAAACAAATCATGAAAAGTCCACAACGTGCTGTGGGAGACTGGTGATCTGTGTCTTGCGATTGCGAACCATTACCAGATGTCGGTAACTTCGAAAAAGTTACATGGTTGAAATAGCTCTATTGTCGTAATCCCTACTCACTTTGAAAAGAGATATTACAGAATGCTGGCGAAGCTCTATCGCCAAACTTCTCACTTGTTAGATTATTCTTCCTCCCTGTGCCTTGAGTCCGGCTTTAATCCCCCCCCCCCTCCTCTCCCAAATATTTGACAAATCTCCTCTTGCATCATTTACAAATATTTAATCTTCTAAAAAAAATTATCTGGGAACATATTTCCAAGACGGATCAGAATGCAATTATTTCCGATCGGATATAATTTGACATTCGATATTTTCGTTATCAGCATTGCACTTTCTTTACATTTTTCCAGACGACTCTTTCTAAAATTGGTTCAGGCACCTAAGCAACCCCTATTTTGAGCGAAGTTTTTATTTTTTGGCTGACAAAATGGAATTTAAAAATTTATACTATTCGTGGATAACTGGGATTGCACTTTTGGAAGTTTATAATAAATGCATTTGGATCGAAAACGAGGATGTATTGTATAAGAACCCTATTGAACGTTTCAACGTTTCACTTCCTTTTAATAAGATGGTCAAAAACTTCTCTCGTGTTGTTGGAATTTCCAGTAAAATTTTTGTATTTGTTGGTAGCATTCCATTGCCTTTTTCTTTTTTTTTAATACTAACCCACTTGTTCTACTTAATACAATTAACAAAGTCAATGAACGAGCTGTTATTACAAGGTTGTTTAATGCATTGACAAAAAAGGAATATAAAAGTTTCTTCGGGCTGGCTTCGCTCGCTAACAGGTTCATTGCTATACAGGCTTGCTTCGCTTGTTAAAAGTTTAATTACTACGCTAGGAAAGGATCGGTTCGCACACTGAAGCGTTCATTGCTGCGAGCGATTAAGACGCTTGATAAAAGGTTAATTGCTCTGCAAACCCTAATTTTTTGACCCCCTCCCCTTCTCCCGCTGAAAAGTCAAAGACTTTTCCCGATTGATACGATAATACAACCACCTATCATCCCTCCGAAAGTATTTTTAAATCTGTTCATACGAAATACAAAATTAGAAAGCTAGAACTTATTGTTTTTAAAATTTAAGACCGCCGTGCTTATTGGAAGTCTCTTTATAAAGAATCTGTGTGAAATTGAGAAAATAATAATAATAATTTTAACCCTTTGCACTCGAGTGGTGACTCTCGCTCACCACATGATTGGATGACGCAACTCGAGAGGTGACTCTCGCTCACCACTAAGTTTGATGCGGAAATTTGATGTAAAGAAATTAATGTTTATGTTTAGTTTCTTTGAAGCGGACCCGCAACCATGAACCGAAGTAAAAATACTGCGAAACGTCTCGAGTTGCTGGTTCTTCCGCGTGAAAAAGGCCTCGAGTGCAAAGGGTTTAACATTATGTTTGTGGAAAGCAAAATTAGATATCCCAAACTAATTGTGTATCAAATTCCAGTGCTCTACATACGACTACCTTACATCTACTTTTTGCATTCGTCCTCGGTTTCGAAATTATTCAGTAAAAGGTATGAATACTTCACTCACATGTATGGGTGTGAATAAAATGAGCAATTGTTATCAATAAAGGAATGCATAAGGAATAAAGTATGAATACTTCACTCACGTGTATGGGTATGAATAAAATGAGCAGTTGTTATCAATAAAGGAATGCATAAGGAATAAAGTATGAATACTTCACTCACGTGTATGGGTATGAATAAAATGAGCAATTGTTATCAATAAAGGAATGCATAAGGAATAAAGTATGAATACTTCACTCACGTGTATGGGTGTGAATAAAATGAGCAATTGTTATCAATAAAGGAATGCATAAGGAATAAAGTATGAATACTTCACTCACGTGTATGGGTGTGAATAAAATGAGCAGTTGTTATCAATAAAGGAATGCATAAGGAATAAAGTATGAATACTTCACTCACGTGTATGGGTATGAATAAAATGAGCAATTGTTATCAATAAAGGAATGCATAAGGAATAAAGTATGAATACTTCACTCACGTGTATGGGTGTGAATAAAATGAGCAATTGTTATCAATAAAGGAATGCATAAGGAATAAAGTATGAATACTTCACTCACGTGTATGGGTGTGAATAAAATGAGCAGTTGTTATCAATAAAGGAATGCATAAGGAATAAAGTATGAATACTTCACTCACGTGTATGGGTATGAATAAAATGAGCAGTTGTTATCAATAAAGGAATGCATAAGGAATAAAGTATGAATACTTCACTCACGTGTATGGGTGTGAATAAAATGAGCAATTGTTATCAATAAAGGAATGCATAAGGAATAAAGTATGAATACTTCACTCACATGTATGGGTGTGAATAAAATGAGCAATTGTTATCAATAAAGGAATGCATAAGGAATAAAGTATGAATACTTCACTCACATGTATGGGTGTGAATAAAATGAGCAATTGTTATCAATAAAGGAATGCATAAGGAATAAAGTATGAATACTTCACTCACGTGTATGGGTGTGAATAAAATGAGCAGTTGTTATCAATAAAGGAATGCATAAGGAATAAAGTATGAATACTTCACTCACGTGTATGGGTATGAATAAAATGAGCAGTTGTTATCAATAAAGGAATGCATAAGGAATAAAGTATGAATACTTCACTCACGTGTATGGGTATGAATAAAATGAGCAGTTGTTATCAATAAAGGAATGCATAATGAATAAAGTATGAATACTTCACTCACGCGTGTATGGGTGTGCATAAAATGAGCAGTTGTTATCAATAAAGGAATGCATAATGAATAAAGTATGAATACTTCACTCACGTGTATGGGTGTGCATAAAATGAGCAATTGTTATCAATAAAGGAATGCATAAGGAATAAAGTATGAATACTTCACTCACGTGTATGGGTGTGCATAAAATGAGCAGTTGTTATCAATAAAGGAATGCATAATGAATAAAGTATGAATACTTCACTCACGTGTATGGGAGTGCATAAAATGAGCAGTTGTTATCAATAAAGGAATGCATAAGGAATAAAGTATGAATACTTCACTCACGTGTATGGGAGTGCATAAAATGAGCAGTTGTTATCAATAAAGGAATGCATAATGAATAAAGTATGAATACTTCACTCACGTGTATGGGAGTGCATAAAATGAGCAGTTGTTATCAATAAAGGAATGCATAAGGAATAAAGTATGAATACTTCACTCACGCGTGTATGGGTGTGCATAAAATGAGCAGTTGTTATCAATAAAGGAATGCATAATGAATAAAGTATGAATACTTCACTCACGTGTATGGGCGTGCATAAAATGAGCAGTTGTTATCAATAAAGAAATGCATAATGAATAAAGTATGAATACTTCACTCACGTGTATGGGTGTAAATACAATGAGCAGTTGTTATCAATAAAGGAATGCATAATGAATAAAGTATGAATACTTCATTCACGTGTATGGGTGTGAATAAAATGAGCAGTTGTTATCAAAAAAGAATGCATAATGAATAAAGTATCAATACTTCACTCACGTGTATAGGTGTGCATAAAATGAGCAGTTTTTATCAATAAAGGAATGCATAATGAATCAATGTCTGCTATCAATGTAGAATTTCATAAAGCAAATTAAGGCTGGCACTATAAAGAAGGTACTGAGCAAGACATTTTAGACGAGACATCTTGCAGTACTATCTTATCTAACGTAAAGATAGTTAAATTTATGATTGCTGCATTAAAAAATTGAAAATAACAATTTATAATTGGTTCATATAGCAGGGATGATTATTCTTTCGGAACTAAACAGGCCAAAAAGTGAAGGGTAAATCAACATTAAGATGGTATCACTGGTCGATGAGTTGAAAAAGTATGTGTGAGTGGGACGGGGACGGGGGGGGGGGGGTAGCTTCCCCCATTACTCCTTCCCGATAGACAACATTAAGTTCAATTTGTAGAATTATTATTCCTTAAAATATCCGCGTTCGACATTCAGATATTGAGTTTGCATATTTAGTATAGCAACAACGTTAATAGAAATACTTTTTTCTTATTTATGTGTGTTTTATTTTGAAAGAGAATATTTTTCATAATTAAACAATAGGAGTATATTTCAGCCAGAATCTTAAACTGGAGGGATCATTCAATACATTTTATTTTACAAATTTTAATTACATATATACTTTCTTTCTTTCAATTTTTAGCGACACTAGCTGTAATGGTGCTAAACTTTATGCTACCTTCTCCACTAATTCTATTTATTGTAGGGTAGAGGAGCGAAGACAATTATGGGATATAATATGTGATATTTTATATAACAAGCTCAATGATAGGAAAAAAATTAATCTTCTCTTTCCAAACTTTTAATAGATTTATTACGCCCTCTTATAAGATCAATTTTTGTTGAAAAACTTACATTTTTCAATGACAGGTACAGTACCCCCCAAAAAAATCAGAACGATGGCTATATCTTGTGCTCTAATTGTTGAAATTACAAACAAAAGGTACCATTTTAAATCGTGGAAGGCTTTTAATAATTGTATGTAGTTTTTTTTGCCATGAGGGGTCATCTACATATTAAAACAGAACCAAACTTTAAAAAGTTCAATAGCAACCTCAAAATATTATCCCATATTTGGATTCAGCATCCAAAAAATGTCGAAATACAAAAATTCGTAATTTTCTAATGAATGGTTTGTAATTTAAATGATAAAAAGAAAATGATAAATAAAAAAGTTGGTGTTTTGGCCATAAATACTTATATAATTAATATATTTCAGTAATTTTTTTTTTTCAAAAGATACTTTGTAAATGGCCAAACATAAATAGCAATCAACTTTTGCATCCATTTCTTTTTTAATAATTAATTATTAAAACAATTAAAAAAATTTTTTTAATAGAAACATATATATTTTTTTTGTTGCTTTTATTAGATTTACCATGGTCTAAAACCCTAACACAATTTTTTCTTTCCATTTTGACTTTTAGTTCTCGATTTTTTAGCGAAAATGTAAAAAACGCTCACTTTAAGGGACCGTATAGCAGACGATTTTTGAAAACTATCAAAGCTTAATTCATGGTAAACTAGCGATGTGGAAAATCGCACAACGTTCAATTATAGTAAAATGGGGTGAATAGGAACAACGGGGTGAATCGGAACAGAATTTCTTGAAATTACAAAAAAAAATATTATTTTATACCAACAAAGCAGTTTTATTTCTTATATATATTTTTAATCTGTCTAACGTGTTTGGAATCGTGGAACATATGTTTTGTGTGGTTTTCAACAGTGTCCTTTTTTTTTTTTTTTTTTTTTTTAATTTACTTCCTTAAATTACATTTATTTAAAACAACATTTTTAAAGCAATTTCAATAAGTTATCCTTTAAAAATTTTACTGAATCATGTGATTTTTTCATTTTATAAATAATTTCAACGATTAAGTTATATTTGTGTTTACAGTGAAATGTTTCTGTAAAATAATCCCGCTTTGCTGAATACTGTTTACAAATGCCAACATTTTATATTTATTAATTTTCTAATTATCAGTAGTATACGTTATACTTCTGCAATTACAGTTTTCGATATTTTATTTATTTTGTGTGAAGAATGCACATCTTTAATGTTGTAAATAAATTATGTTACTTTTGCGTTTACTTGCTATTTTTGTATTAATCTTAAACATGACTCTATAAATCCAAGTAGTTTCTATGCAGTTTTAGACTAATATTTATATTTATTAACGTCGTGAAACGCCGCACTGACCGTTCGATTTTTCCCGTTGTGAAGTAGAACCTTAAAAATACCTTTCGTTTTATGGAAATTTTCCCTGAAGATCGGTCAAAAAATGGTCGAAACATTTTTGCTCATAAGTGACGTGTTTTTCAACATAATGCATTGAAATTTAATTTATGAAGTAAATGATGTATTCTAAATCGAATGAAATAATAAAAAATAAGGGTTCGTATTGAAATTTTCGAAGATAGCGTTACTTTTACTTAATAAATGGTCCCTTAATTAAAAAAATTGCAACAGATATATGAAAAATCGTAAGCAAAACGTTTTAGTGCAAACCGTAAGTCTCTACGATAATTAGAACCGAAAATATAGCCATCGTTCTGATTTTTTTTGTGGGTATTGTACCTTTTGCTGATGCACGAATTTGAAGATAGTCTTATTTTGGCATCTGATGTATATTAATGGCTCCTATACCAAATTTGGATATCATAGTATAATCCGCTATTGATTACTTTCCGTTCTTGAAAACCACTTTTTATAAAAACAGAATTTCCTATACATGGAGATTATCAAGGGGGAAATCGATACTTTGACCCCAATGCAATGCTTTCATTACCCTTTATTATAAAACGGGTAATTGAGAGTAAATATAATAGGAATTAAAAGAATGCATTGTTAAGAATATACAAATACTAAGTTTCGCAGTTCCAGAACCGGTGATAAACTACAGTATAATTATCTCTGTATTTTTTTTTTTTATCGCAACCTTCAGTTATTTACCAATCAGTAATTCTTTCGTTGCTCTTTTCCTTCCTCATCATCATTTATCTATATTTAGCATATTACTAATAGTAGTCTTCGTTGTTATTAGCATTTCGATCCAAACGCAAGAAAGTGGTTAGACTTGATTGAGAAAACCTCAACTGAGTCTTTATGGGGATTACCGAATTTCTCCACATCCAAACGAGAATCCAGGGACATTTGAAGGAGGCTGTGGCTTAGTTGCAAAGGAAGACTAAAGTGTGCAACTTTCATACTTACTAAAAAGTAATATTTGCGCATATGACAAAAGATTTCCTGTAATTGACCATATAAAAAAAATAGCAGGGACGTACAAGACAAGACCTCCTCTGGAATGCTGGCTATCATAAGGATATGACTTGCTTACAGAACAGAATTTCTTCTGGCACTCCATTTCCTCTTCTCACAACCATTTTAATCAGTTTCCAGACATATATGAGCATACTTTTCGACTTTACCAATGTAGTTATTACCGCTAAAAATATTACAAAACTGGCCATTTTTTTTAAATGAATGAAAATATGAAAACTGTAAATAACTTCAATTCACGTCAAATTTTAATGTAGTAACTATTATTATACTGTAATTGAAAGTTGTGCGATGTTCCACAACCTTTGTTATGTATAAGAGGAATGTATTTTTTACATATGTAGGAAGGTATGAAAGTCTGAAATTGTTTATTAAAAATAAATAATATAGACCGAAGTTCGGTAAAAAAAAAAAAAAAATTCCATGTAAAATACCAACGACAACAGAAATAAACTTGGTTCGCCATTTTCATTTCGAAACAAACGGTATGTGAAGTAGCACTTCGTAAGATTTTTCGCAGATAGCATTTCACGTGAAAAACGAATGGGCATTGGGAATCAATATCGTCAATGGCGTGACTCGAACACATGTTGGATTTTGAATACTATACTTTCAAAAGGGTATCATGTATTTCACGTGGTTTTATTCTATTTTTATCGATCATTCTATTTATAATAATGCTATTTCTTAACACACGATTTTAAACAAGGATGATTTTTTTTTCTCGGCCCAACGAAGATAAATTACACTGTCAATATTTGCTAATTTGAACTGATGAAAGTTTAAAAAAAAAAAAAAAAAAAAACACCCTGTTGTTTATCTTTTTGCTATTGCTAATGTTTAAAAATGGATGAGTCATTTATAAAGCAAGCCTTGTATGTGATAGTGTTGCACACTTCTAGAAAGAACACGAATATCGTAATCGTCACTTGGAAAAAAAATAAAAATTGTTCGATATACCCCGTATATAGAACGGGATATTGTATGAAAGTCCAAGATCCAACTAGGGGTGTGGAATATCGCATAACTTTCAATTACACTGTAAAACTGATGTCAATTTGTGTCATTTACTGTTTTTATATTTTCATCATTCATTTAGAAAAAATTGACAGTTTGGCGATATTTCTTACAATAATTCTTATATGAGACCTTAAAAAAAAGAAAGAAATAGAAAAAAAAAAAAAAAAAACTCCGCCAAAATGAGGTTTTTGGCGATATACTTTTCGATAATTCTTATATAATCCTTTCTTATAACTGAAGCTGAGGAGAGAAGAAAAAACGATCGCTGATGAAGTATACTCAAGGAAAGAAAACAGTGTTGAAGGCATTCGTCATTCAACTTTTTAAGCCATTAAGACATTTTTACGGGAATTTTGGAGGTGGGGATGTTTAGAACACCTTAAGAGGCATTACCACAGGGATTTTTATCAAAATCATTAGAGCTGTTTTTCAGCAATCATTGAAAAACATGATTTTTTCAATGGCAGCTACCTTAAGTGCATGCACAATTTTGACGAAAACCTTATTGTTAGGTCCCGTGGCTACCAGCAACCTGCATACCAAATTTGTACATCATAGGTCAATTTGTTTGGGAGTTATGCTGACCACAGACACACATTCACACACACATACAGACATTTTCTCTAGATCACTTTTTCACAATTTCTTTGACCGAATGCTATACTTTCATTACCCTATGTATACATATGGGTATTTGAAAGTAAAAAGTAGAGCGATTTTTCTTGAAGCTGCAATCGGAATTTTTATACGGGTCATATTTTTTCATAAGGGGAACTTAGCAGACCATGGCAACCTAACTATGTCACAGCAATATATTGTCCTTATACCTTGAAAAATACTGCAAATGTAATCACACGTGCTATATGTCAAAAGAAAGTTTTAGTTCTCCTATCAAAATTCAACCTAATGTTGTAACTAGAAGTCCGTTTGCAACTCAATATTTTGCACATTCTGCAAACATGTATCATATACTTCATACTAAATTGAAGGTTTCAGTAAGATTAGTAAAAGTTTAAAAGCAATAACAACAATCATAAAAATTACCGTAAGTTTCAGCTTGAAGTGCTTAAAGTTTTAATTGGAAAATTACTTCCGTTGCAACTTTAAGTAAATATGTATTGTTACGAATTTTTGTATATTTGTAAATATTTCGTAGTGTTAATTTTGTAAATTGGAAAATTTATGTACATTCCGCATGAGGCAGTGCAATAGTTCGTCTTAACTTGGCTTCCCTGCAATATGGGTCTTAATGCTTGATAACGAGTTTTACAGAGATAACGCTGGGAAGCTAGTTTTACAAGGAGCAGGGCATTTAACATTATGGTAATGGCAATCTCGCCAAATTGGCGAGATAGAGCCAAGTTGGCGACCACTTGGCGACATTTTCGGTCCCCATGTACATGTATAGGACTTTTCGACTACGATCTGGAAAGTTCTTCAAATATCTACCTCTAGAAGTTTCAAGAAGGTTTGACTCCTATATAACACCGAAAGAGAGTGTGATCGAGTTAGTTGAGTCAGTTAGTTGACTGAAATTACTGAGTTAGTTGAGATATTGACTGAGTTAGTTGAGATATTGACTGAGTTAGTTGAGATATTGACTGAGTTAGTTGAGATATTGACTGAGTTAGTTGAGATATTGACTGAGTTAGTTGAGATACTGACTGAGTGGAGTTACTGACTTGGTTGTCTGTCAGCGAGCATTCAGAGAGTTCCGAAAGTGAACTGTATTGCATTGTCTTTTGCAGCGATTTTAGCAATTGTGTTGTCAAGTTTTTAACTGCTGTTTTGTGCTCTATTGTTGTGAAAAGAGCTGTACTGAGTCTACTAGAACGAGAAGTTTTGGAGTTATAAGAGAATCTTCGAAGAGTCATATCGGAATAAATTTCTGCAAATTTTGATCTGCTTTGGCTTCAAATCTTTCGAACCCATCCACGCAAAAGTATCTTGAATCCAAATTGTGATTACAAATTGGATTTGAACTTAGATGTTAGACCACAAGAAATCTCACTAAAATCGACATGATATTATTTAAACTAGAACAGAGGTGAATTTTGTAGTCAAATTATCTTCAAACTAATTAACATTTACAACATAAATGGCATTCAGAGGGCGTTTGAAGGCCCAAATTTTCTAAAAGTATTAAAACATATTTTGAAGAAATTTGCTTGTAAACTACGAAAGATTGAAATTTTTAATAATACCGAGTAGCAGTTTTCACTAGTAAAAGAGCCTACCAAACGGTATAGTGGTTAGCGTACTAGCTTCTAGACCGCGAGGTTGCGGGTTCGAGTCCCGTGTTAGGCATGGGTGTTTGTAAATTTATGTTGGCTTGTCTAATGACGAATGTTTCGGCCCATTATAGCCCTCGTGTTGCTGACGGCTATGTCTGCTATGTATGACGGCTTTATAATCTGAAAACAACCAACCAACCACTAGTAAAAGTAGAATTAAAACGAAGCAACCAAATTAAGGTTAAAATTTCAGACAAAATATGAATTATTAAACTAATACTAGAAAAAGGGCTTTTGTAATTTTAAAACCAAACTATACAAAAATGATATTTTTTTAATTGTAGAGCTTGGAGTTTGAAGAAATTACCATTTTATAAAAATATTAAAGCTATCACTACCAGGAATAAATTAACGTTCGTTTTTATAACATTATTTAAGTTTGGAATAAGAAATACCCCTTCCTACCCCCGCAAACGGCGCAATTCTGAATGTCTTTATCTTAAAATATTTTACTTATATCAAAAATAACTTACACATGTATGTAAAATCACAATTCATTTGATATTCCTGTATCAAATAACTAAACAATGTAGATTCTTACCGGAGCACTTTATACAGTTGATCAATTAGTATCTTTTACTGCATAGGAATTCTAAATCATATTTATGCAACTTTCTTTGCCAGGTGTATTCGTGTAATCTGGATAGGTGTTGAATTCATGTTAAGTATGAGCTCTTCCGAGATTACGTTTGAACATCTGAATACACAGTTTCACTTTCTACATCATAAGCATACTTCCTTATTCCTTCCTAGCAAGTTTTCCACTTTCTTTTCTAGAACCACTATCGATTTTAAAATTTTCCACTGTTTAGCGCCTTATAGACTGAGAGGCGACTGCATTTTTTGGACTCCATCGAACATCATTCTGAATTTTTTGTAGAAATTGAGGAAAAGTGAGTAGATTACGAATCCGCTGGTCTGCAGTGGAAAATTGGCCGAAATTGGTGAAAAATCGACTTTTAATAAGTTGAACTAATTCCAATCACCAAGTTTGGCGACAAAAATTAGTCGCCAAAACCGTCGCCAACTTGGCTCTATCTCGACAATTTGCCATTACCATAATGTTAAATGGCCTTCTCTTTGTAAAACTCGTTTCCCAGCCTTATCTATGTAAAACACGTTTCCCAGCCTTATCTATGTAAAACACGTTTTCAAGCATTAAGACACACATTGCAGGAAAGCGAACTCTTGCACTGCCTTATGCGAAATGTACATACATTTTCCTATTTACATAACCAATACTTCGGAATATTTACAAATATACAGAAATTCGTAACAAAGGATTTTTAAAAAACTCTGTTGTTATGTGTTATATTTATAAGGGTAATTTTCGCATGACATACACTTCGTTTTAATATTTCATTTTTTTTTTAAATGCACGCAGTAAGTACTACTATATTTTTAATACAAATATGAATTACTGTTGCAACTCCAGTTTATGAATCTCTTTTGAAAATATGTAATTTTTAAACCAAGACTATATAAATTAGAGCAGAGGCGTGCTGTAAAGTACTTTATCACACTAGTGTGATACAATATTTTACTGCACGTCTCGGGATCGTCGACACGATTTTTGATTTAAAAAAAAATATATATATATATATTTTGCCCGTTGCTATAGAAAATGTATTTTTATAACAACGTGCAAAAAATAAACTTTATTTAATAATTTTTAATCAGAAATTGTGGTAAAATTAGCACTTTACCGCGAAACAGTTTTCATCTGCACAATATAATAAGAAAAATTTAATTTTTAATAAATATTTCGTGTTTTTTAAATTAAAGTGTTCGTTACATTAATCTTTTTAACACGCTTTTATTAGTTTCACCTGTATGTTTGTAACCGACTCTTTTAGGCTCGATTTTGCCTCGCTTTGAACAATCAGATGTGATTAAATCTCTGCACACTTGTCAAAGACCGATGACAATACAATAATTCATTAAGTTTGTCGCTTTATCACATAGATTAGCTCGTGTTGCCCTTGCGCTGTTAAATTCCAACCAACCAAACTTCTCCGGAATCGAACCCTGGTGTGCCATTTGAAAGATTCGTCGTGGGCACGACGGTTATACAAAGCGTGTTTTTTTAGTCGCATTATCCTTACCAGGATCTTCAGGATTAGTGATTTTTCATATTCAGAGACACGGTAGTGTTTTGTGCCAAGTAATACGGCGTGTACTAAGGCATACATATGACTTAAATTTGAGACAAGCATGTGACTATTGGCAGCAGGGCCTGATTGACCATTAAGCTCACTAGGCCCGGGCCTAGGGGCCCCCAAATTTGGGGGCCCCATATTTTGAAAGTTTTCTGAAAATTTTAAATATAATGGTCTTTTTATAGGAAGTATTGAATAAAAATAATAATTTTTTTTTTAGTTACACATCCGTAAATTCCATATTTTTTTATAGTCACAGAGAGTTAAGTTAGATAGACTAACTTAATAAAACCTTATTAAGCAAATCTTTCCGGTTCAGCCAATCATATACAACTTCTTCATATGTACACTGAGACAAGGGCTTTACGCAGCTGTTCTCCTTCTCTCACCTCTTATAAAGAAATGTTCACCAACCAACCATATACAACTTCTTATATTATGAAATGAAAGAGTCTTTGTGATTGGTTGGTTTGCAGGCTCTTCCGTGGACTTTTTTTTTAAACTTTTTTGGCTCTCCTTTTTGGTGAGATCGTGGAAACATTGGAAAGGTTACTTTGTATTATTTACAATTATTGTTATAAAATTAAGTAATCTTTATTACTATATAATTTGTGGACCCTGTGGTAAAATGTCAGTTTAAAATACAGGAAAGTGTGCTTTAAAATCAGTGCTCATGGGGGGGTCTGGATTAATTCAAAAGTTTTGAAGAAATCAAGATCATACTAATTATAACAAAAAAATCGTGTGAAAGTAAACTATGAGTTTTAATTGTAAAAAGTTAGTCTTAACGAATGTAGCTTGATCTGGTAATATTGTGACGTAAGAAAATCAATATTTGCTATTGGGGGGCCCCTCTCTGAATGTTGGGCCTACAGTAAAATTTTTTCTAAATCGGGCCCTGATTGGCAGAAACAACTGGACAGTTTTGTACACTTAACTAAAAAAATTAACTAAAATTTTTTTATAGTTTACAGAAAAAATAATTAATAGTTTAAAAAACTAAAAACACGCTTTAATAGAAAAGTGAACTAAAAAGTAGAAAATAATTGTAAATAAGTTTGAAATAAGAATAGAGTGATTAACAAGAAATATTTATTTTATCATAAAAAAGCGTGGGATGCTTATGTCAATTGCTGTAAATATTTAATGACAGATATTGGTAAAAGTTGATCCATTATGAAAATATTTTAAAAAGTACCCCACGCTTTTTTACGATAAAATAAATATTTCTTGTTAATCACTCTATTCTTATTCCAAACTTATTTAAAATTATTTTCTACTTTTTAGTTTACTTTTCTATTAAAGAGTGTTTTTTAGTTTTTTAAACTATTAATTATTTCAACGTAGGCTCTAGACGTCTTAAAACTTTCTAGTAATAAGAATATACACTTTTTTCATTATTAGAAATAAAATAATATAACCCATAAAAACAGTTTTTGAAAAATTCTTTAAATGCATTATCAATTTTTATATTCATTAACACAGCGTCGATATCAAAAACATTTCTATCAGCAAAATCTACGGCTAACTACGTTTCAAAACTTATTTATTAAAAGTGAACGTGAATTTATGCTCTAACATCCAAACATCAAATATCATTTATTTATTCTGATTAAAGTAATTAATTTTATTATTTATTAAAAAAAAAAATTGCGACAGGAAAGAGCTTCAACAATGGTAAATTAAATGCTAGTCAAAGTGCGATTGGATGACGGCCAATTGGTTTATTAGTATTCCTTAAATGCGACCTTTTAGTAACAGTAACAACCCCCAAATTTGAAAGAATGCATTATCTTCGACATCGAACCTATCTTCCAAGTTTCAATCCGATTGGATGACGGCAAGAGGGTTAATTAGACCCCCGCAGATTCAGCTACAATCGATAAACAAACACACAAAATCGAAGGAAAGATAAAGGATTTAAAAAATAATTCATATATAGGGATAATTTGTTTACTCTACAAAACATACATTTAGGCCTCTCGCCTCTCTACAAACTAGAGGTCCGAAATATCGATCAAAATAAATATCGATACTATATCGTTGCATAGAAAAAATATCGATGTATAGATACATGAATTTTTAAACTTTTATTTTTATTTTTATTTGATTTTTAATTTTGCCAGAAACAAAGTTTTTCGGGGCAAATTTCTACTTTTCATGAATTCATGTCAAAATTATTTTGATAAATAAGTTATAAAAATTATTTTAATAATAAAATTATAAAAATTATTTCAATAAATAAATTATAAAAATTGTTTTAGTAAATAAATTATATTATCAATAAAAATAAATAAAATACATTTGGATGTCAATGCATAAATTCACATTTATTTTTAAAGAAGAAATTTTGAAAAGCAGTTTATCGCATATTTTGCTGATAGAGATGTTTTTAATATTTAAAATTAGATGCAAATTCTAGGCACAAGCTGGTAACAGAAACTGCGCTATGTTAATGACTTCTAATAAATGATCTTATATTTCCATTACATTATGTTCTCTTTTAGGTTAGGTTGCCATTTTAACTGTCTCTCAGCCAAGTCCAAACTTTAGTTTTGAAGTTTTTGAAAAGGGAATAAAGAAAATCGAAAAAACACATGGAACTACAAAACTATCATCAAAAAATTTAACATGTTTGGAAATATCGATACATCGGTGAATTGTATCGATTTTTTTACTATTGATATTTTTTTTCTAAATATCGATAAAAGTATTGTCGTATCGATATATCGTCGACCTCTACTACAAACACGTGTGCGATGTGTGGATTTTCACTCAGTTCTGAATGACTTGTCTATAAATAAATCGATTTGTTTGTTATCTTTATAAAAAAAAAAAAAAAAACAGCATCGTATCTGGGAATAGCAACAAAAGTTTGTTTATCTTGAGTTTCTCTTGTTCGCATGGTCTTTTTTGCACGTGTTTGTCACTTGGCTTTGATAAAGAAATTCTCTGTTTAGAAAGAACTTACAGTCTGGGATATAGCGTAGAGAGAACGCTAAGAAATGCCGTTTTACAACTTTTTTGCACGAGGATCTTGATGTAGTCACTTCCGGTCAGACTATTCGGCTGAATTCTTAAAATTGCTGTCAAACTTATTCAATTTCTGAAACTTCCAAACATGAAATTGTAAAACTTAAGACAAAACAATTTGACGATATTGTGGTTTTTGATATGAATTACTGATTTTAACTGTTCGTATGTCAAGGTCATGGCTACCAGATTTTGTTGGAGCCCTTCATTCTAAATTGACAGTCATACTGTCGTAAAATGTTTAGAATGAAACATAGTTATTTTACACTTGGTTTTTTCCCTATTATATTGAGTGTGAGTTACTTAAATAAAAGTTATCTGCATTATTAAAAAAAACCTTTAATTTAGGGTAATGACCTGTTTTTAATGTTTCCTTTTGATGTCTTCCAGAGTCACGTGCCTTAGCCATCCATATAGATAAACAACTGGATAGACTGCTTCGATGGCAATGCAAGGGAAAAAAACGCGCCGGTAGTTGATGATGATGGATGGACGATTATCCAATCACTGTTCTATACTATAGTGGGTGGGAATTCGAAGAATCTTGTTAAGTTCTAGAATAGAAATTTTCTTGCACATTATTACTAATTAAGGTGTACTATTGACAATTCAGGCATCTACAACCGAGGATATTTTAATTCAATTCTCGCCAATCCGTATTTTTCATCCACCCACCGATATGGCAACGGCGTTGTTTTCCCAGCATTCAACAGTCTATCCAGTTGTCTATCTATATCAGCGTTCGCCACTATCTTTTAGAGGCGGGCCGTATGACTTATGTTGGAGCTTTTCGCGGGCCAGATACACCAAATTATCTATCTTGAATTATTATCGATTTAATAATATATAGCATTTCTAAAAACTGGAAAAAATGTCAATTTTTTTTTATCTTAATAAAATTGTAATTGATATTTGATTGAATTGGTAATTGATTTTTTCCCCATATAATAATAACTAGGGGGCTTCACCCCCTGCTCACTAACGCTCGCCAACCCCCAAACGCCTCGCTGCGTGGTTAAAACATCTTGCTGCGCTCGAATAGGTTTGCCAGCCATAAAAAATGTAACAAAATTTTTATAAATTTAATGTAAGGCCTAATAGAGAAAACACCCAAATTGCAAGTTTCATAATAGAAAGTTAAATATACTATCCGCCAACATACGTATTACGCCGAGAGTGATTGTTTCGTTCACGTCGCCCCGTTAGAGAACGACGTCCATAGTCCGTTGGATAGAAATACTTCAAAATAATAATTACTGTAATACAAAAATGCTTCAGAAAAACAGAAAAAATCAACTTTGAAACGAAGAGTTTAAAAAGAGCTTTAAAATTAGCAATGGGTTTGTTGTTTACATACGTAAGGATGTTGCCATTCATATATTCAAAATCATTGAGGCTTTGTAGTAGCTTAATGATGGAAAATATTGAAATTTAACTAATTAATAAAATGTTAATAAATTATTTTGGGACGTTTTGGCAAATCTACAGCTCATTTCCTTTAAAATGACACCTTGATCATTGAAATTGGTTGAGCAGTTTAGGCGGACGGACTAACCCCAAAAAACGTATTGCCTATTAAATATATAGATAATTAAAAAAAATTAAATAGTTTTCATTGTTAGTAAATCAAAGTCTAAAAAAGAAGTGAAAATTTTGTTTCAATGTGACATTGCGATATTATATAACTTTTTAATAAAAGTATTTAAACTGTACTTCCAGATTACTCCGTATTAGTTGTTATCAATTGTGAGACAATGACGGTCGAAATCGTTCAGTTTTTTTTACGATTAAGTCGATGTCTTTTGGAATATTTGTTGCAGTCAATTTAGTCAACAAATTCTTGATGAAAACCACCTGGCATAGTTTTTTCGGGTACGTAGTGGAGAACTGTGCTTTACATAGTTAATACATATTATTTCGGATAATTTACATTTATGTAAAAGTACATACAGAGAAATTCGATTATTTTAAAAAAATCTTCTTTCGTTCCGGCGGGCCGCATAAATATCTGTCGCGGGCCAAATCCGGCAAGCGGGCAGCGTAGTGGCTGACGCTGATCTATATGGATGATCTTAGCTGGCGAAGGCTAAGTATTAATGATGTGTCAGTCAGCAGGTGTGGGTTTTCTTTTATATAAATACATTATTTTGAAAGCAAATTTCAAAGTTGCAGATCGAAAATGCTAATTTAAGTAAACAAAGCGAGTAGTGGTTGAAAAGGGAAAACATTACAAAACAATTTCGTCACATTTTCATGTGCTGCTTAAAGCAAAAGGTGATCTTACGGTGAATGAAAGCATACATTTTTCTCGTATCATGATTTTCTTATTCTCTGTTGGCCGACCAAACGGTATAGTGGTTAGTGTGCTAGCCTCTAGACCGCGAGGTTGCGGGTTCGAGTCCCGTGTTTGGCATGGGTGTTTGTAAATGTATGTTGGCTTGTCTAATGACGAATGTTTCGGCGCATTATAGCCCTAGTGTTGCTGACGGCGCCAGATAATCTAAAAACAACCAACTTATTCTCTGTTGATAAATCTCTTTCTCAAAGCAGCAGACATATCTCTTATGATATTTGGGATTTTGTCTTTGTTTTGCAAATAGTAATCTAAATCATTGATGATTGTATTTCCAATAGCACAAATCTCCTGGCCAATATTGGCTAGACACTGGCCAATCCCATTGTTGACCGTTGTAGACTGACCGTTGCTAAGGATTATAGCCAATCTCGTCCAGTGGCTAGGTAAAATACACTGGAAGTTTTTTAATGTTGATGCAGAGTTTTGAAACTGAAATATAGTGTTATAAGAATTGGTTTTGAACTTCTGACTGTCTATTTCTGCCATTTATAAAGTGCTTAACACAGCCATATACGTCTCATAATTTTGAGCATCTAGAAGAATACGAGATCAAAATCTTCTAGTGTAAACCCTTCTCTCCAACCCCACCACACCAAAGAGAGGACAGTGAGGCCACGACCGATTTAATGTGTACCAGACTCAATTATGTACACACGGATCTTTTGCTGACTGAGGACCAAACCCACAATCTTTCCTATCATAAGAAAGATACTTTAACCACTAGACCTATCGGTTTGTTTGTTTGAGGTTTTATGACGCAAAGGCAACACAAGGGCCATGCTGCGCCAAAAAACATTTAGTTTAAACCAATCCAACCCTGATTTGGTTGGTTTGTACGCTCAACGACCTATTTTTATGCACAATGACAACTAATCAGGCGGGACACACAGCTTAACGTGGATTCCGAACCACAACAAACATCCATTCCTAACCCGAGATTCGAAACCGGCACCTTTAGCATGCGAGGCCAGAGCGCTAACCCCACAGCCATCAGATGGGCTAGACCTATCGGAGTCTAGTGTTAAAAGAAATAACGAAGCTGTAAGAAATATGTTTTGAGGTGATTTTGACATGTTAATTAAAAAAAAAAAAAAAAAAAAAAAAAATCAAAAAATCGTGTATTTTGGAACGGTGGTCGATGAGGTTCTGAATGAACTACCTAATCTACCCGGAACCCCTATTTCCGGCATTGGCAAATACCGCAATGCTACCTGGGTTATTCGAACCTCAATTGAAATATAAAATAATAGATATTTTGCTTCTTTATTGTGATTTTTGACGTGAGGGTTGTTAGAGAGGAGAGTGACTTCTTACTTTTTAAAATTCTATGGATTTTGACTGGAAAATTGCGATAATTTTGCATTACTTCTTTCACTTTTGATGACTTTCGGCACCCTATCTTCGCCAGTGGCGTTTTCTTCCAAAAAAGAATTGCCCCTCCCCCCCCCCCCTCCCTCTTCCCGTTTTTCCTTCCCGAAGCCCATAGATACAGGAAGGTTTTTTTCCACTCATAAAACTTATTTCTATTATCTGAATTTTCCTTACGCAAGTCATGACGTTAGTGTAATGCAGCGATTCATCTGAGCTACAATAAGCAAACGCGGTCCACGTAATCAGTGGCGATAAAGACAGAGAGACCGCCTTGTTATGCATTCAGGGTCATCAATTTAAGACACGTTGCAACCTTGATGTAAACCTTCAGATTGATTGAATGAATGGCAAGAATGGCCTGAGTGAGTTACAAGTTGCAGTATAGGTCATTAAACTGGGACATGTTAAGATATTTTTACACAACCCAACTCTGTGTCGAACACAGGATACGAAACTTAGAGGATATAGTCATTCTTGAAGGTTTTATACCTGAAAATTCTGAGCTTTGCATTACCATATTAATGAGAGAGAGAGGAGGTCTTGCATTCAGGGCGCGATCAAAATTTCGATGAAGAGAATCCCGCTTATTAACCAGGGTATGCAATGAATTGCGCCAAGCTGACGCATGAAATCAATAATTTTCCAAACAGAATAATTTAAAATCTGAGAAGCGAATATCATTTTGAATTTTTTGTAGAATGTAGGGAAATGTTAGAAGATCATGATACCATTGGTTAGCCAGTACAAAAATGGCCGAAACTATTAAAAAAAATCGGCTTTGAATGAATTGAACTAAATCTGATTGCCAAATATGTCATAACTTGCCAAAAAATAAACACCCATTTTTGTCTGGCAACTCACCACTCTTTAATTTTTCAGTTAAGAATGTTGCAGACGATTTGCCTTTCCAGGCGCCAAGATCTTTCATATTTTAAAAGTCAGCCAAGTCGGCAATAAATGTTTCGTCATCAGAGCCGTAATATTTATCGCCAACTTAACTCGCTTTCAACAGCTGGAAGCTTCTTAACTTTCTTGTAGAATATTAGCGTAACGTCTAAATTAAGAACTTTTTAAATTTTTTAAAGCGTTTTGTCTTGAAAATAGTTTGTTTAATTTTAGTGTTTTTCTTGTTTAGCATTTAAATCAAACTAGATTAGATGTGAAAGCAACCCATTCCTTGGTGAATAAATTCGCTGTTTGACACTAGTATCAAGTTCCTTCTAGTACTTTTCTTACTATTCTTTAACATATGTAAGGTCTGACACCTTTTTAAATACTTATATAAGCTCTTATACTAATGCAATTAAAAATTCTCTTCTAAAGTTTAGAATCGACATATTTTTACTTCTTTCGACAGAATGAAGTTTATAGCAAGACGTAACATGTAAAAGACGTAATTTTTTTTCACTGTTGCTATCATCTCAATGTTTACCAACCATTGTTTTAGTATACTGTCATTTCATTACTGACAATTTATTTCCTTATAGCATCCAGTCGTATTCCTCATTCACGAGATGTATTAAAAACTAATTTTATCATATCTAAGAACGTATATAATATCTTCTAGTCAATGTTTAGAAAATTCCAATCTCCCATTTAAATAATCTCCTCAGTTTTAGATACTTCAAGACATTTTACTGCGCAAAATGGACAATTATCCCGCATTTTTTATTTTTTTATTCAATTCTAAATGTTCCGAAAAGGCCATAAACATAAAAATTTCTGCTCAATGCGCTTTTTTTCTTTTTTTTTAATTTGCGATCAAAATTACCTTGTTAGAGATTGGCGAGGAAACTGCTCATTTCTTTGGCATTGAACGTGACGTAAAGAGATCTCAAACATCTTGGCTTGAAATGCAGCAGCAGAAACCAGATTTGCAAGTTTCTCGCAAATCACGCCAACCTGTACGGAATGTGGCAATGGTCTACTAACGCCAACTTTTTTAACGATAAGTATTTGGCACAAACCTCACGATAACCATAGAAACGCAAGGATCTACTTACGTCACGAATTTTGTTGACTGTTTTGATCGGACTGGTTTTGGCTGGGTTTTGGGGCATTTTCTTTTCTTAATATTTAAAAAACTACTTTTTAAAAAAAGTTTTGTTAAATATTTGGAATCAGAAAGAAATTCTTCATAAATATGTACTAATTTCACTCGTTTTTAAAAAATGAGGGAATTGTCCATTATAACTCGCTAAATATGACTCTTTGGAGGTAGATAACAACATTCTACATTTAATTTTAATCCATTATTATATTTCCTTATGCTCAAACCGAACAAATGTAAGATGATTTAAACCAATTAAACTAAGAATAATTTATAGTTATTCATTTTCTAACCCCCCATAAATGAAATCCCCTTCCTATTTTACTTTCAAATACCCATATATATATATACATAGGGTAATAAAAATATAGTATTTGGTAAAAAAAAAAGGATTTTTTTGCATTTCTCCACGTTTTGGAATATCCTGATTTCAAAAAAATTATCTAGAAAAAATGTCTCTGTGTGCATATGTGTCTGTGGTCAATATAACTCACGAACAAATTGACCAAAGATGTTCAAATTAGGTGTGCGGGTTGATGATGGCACAGAGACCTACCATTAAGGTTTTCGTCAAAATAGGCCATGAGCATAAGGTATCTGCCATTGAAAATATACTGGAAAATATCATGCTTTTCAGTAATTGCTAAAAAACGACCAAAACGATTTAATTCAAAATAGCTGTGGTAATGTTTCCTAAGGTGTTCTAGCCGACCAAACGGTATAGTGGTTAGCATGCTGGCTTCTAGACCGCGAGGTTGCGGGTTCGAGTCCCGTGTTTGGCATGGGTGTTTGTAAATGTATGTTGGTTTGTTAAATGACGAAATGTTTCGGCGCATTATAGCCCTCGTGATGCTGACGGCGCCAGATAATCTGAATACAACCAACCTAAGGTGTTCTAAACATCCTCACCTCCAAAATTCCCATAAAAATGCTTTAATGGCGTAAAAAGTTAAAAAACGAATGCCTTTAACACAGAGCTCTATATCCTTGAGCATGCCTCATCAAACATCATTTTTTCTCCTTTCCTCGGTTTCATTACTAAGAAAGGATAATATAAGAATTATTGAAAAGTATATCGCCAAAATCCTCATTTTAGCAGGTTTTTTTATTTTTTTTTATTTTTTATTTTAAAGACAAATATAAGAATTATGGTACAGAATATCGCCTAACTGGCTATTTTTCCTAAATGAATGATGAAAATATAAAAACGATAAATGACACAAATTGGTATCCATACTATAGTGTAATTGAAAGTTGTGAGATGTTCCACACCCCTGGTTTATCTAATATATCATGCAAAATAATGTGGAACCAATTATATCCATCAGCACCAACCAAATTTCCATTTGCCGTTATCAACTGTGGTGATTAAACGTTTTATGATATCCATTTTATTTCTACAATATCTTATGAGCACAATGTATTTTTTAAATGCCTTTTATTTTATTTGTTTTTATTTTTAATTATTAGTTTCTTTTATTATTATTTTTTTTTAATTATTATTTTTTTTTTTAATTATTTTTCTTTTTTAATTATTAGTTTCTTTTATTTACATATTTTTTTTTTTAATTTTTTAGTTTTTCATTTTTTTAAATTTTTTTTTTAAACTTATTTTTCTCTTTTATTTCTAATTTTCAAATTGTTTTTATTTATTATTTTTTATTTCTTTTTATTATTTCATTTACGTCTTGATTATATATACGTCTGACTTCTTACTATCATATTTGGTCGTTCATTATTCTAAAACATCAGAATAAACATTTATGAACATATTAGTAAATTATTACATATCATGTACACTTATAAGAAAAGTACTTTTCTTTTAAAGGGAACCAAAAAAATGTAGCAACCGTTATTGTTGTTTTATCGTAAACCATTGAATTTCCAATTCCTATCTCTTTCAGATATAAATGACAAATGCAAAATAGTTAAGTAGACCTCAGTGGCATCCCGTTTACAGAAAAGTACCAAAAAATAACTCACACAAACTCTGATATTTTTTTTTTTAGCCGTTTATTGTAAGGCCAAAAATGAACTTATGAACATTAGTGAAGTGAGGGTAGAAGAATACATACATTATATACAAATATTTACAATATATACACAAATATTTACATTATATACACATCATCGAATATCATGCACATATTTTAGTGCTCCCTAACGCAGCAGGTGAGACCTCTCCAGGTTTTCTGGAAGAAGCGCCTTGTGCGTCTGAACCTCCTCCGTTGTGTTGGTCGGAAGTAACCGTGTCCTCTTCCCATGGATCCAATTGGAGCCTAGATTGCAACAACTCCCAGTATCTCTCATACCGGAGGATGTATTCATCGTCGGAATCCACGGCCGAATCATCATCATAGCTCGATGTTTGAGCCACAGCAGAAGTTATAACTTGAGTTGTCGGTCTGTCAATAATGACAGATCCAGTTGGATCCTCTTCCTCTGAGTGCTTTTGTTTACACTTCTCCAGTAAAATGACGGAGTAGAGAAAGAGGCCGACAGGAATCAAGTACAACAACTGCTGGATGATGACCAGCTTGTAGAGGGTCCATAGGAAGGTGACAACGACGGAGGAAGCTATAAAAAAGCCTTCGTTAGACATTTTCCGATAGAATAATTCGCCAAAAAGTATCTCAATTCACAAAGAGTTGTTACTCACACAATGTTCAAAGATCGTATGAAATAAATTATTTATTTGATTGTTGACGAAGAAAGACTGGTCATTGTTGGAATTTCGCATTCTATGCTACATTGTTACTTCTAAACAAATATCTATATCTAACAATCGAATTGAATGCATATTATAGCAAGTAACAATGAATTTTAAAAATGTATATGAATAGGATTTTCCTTATACCTATAGAATACTTTTAAAATTATATAAATTTAATATAGAGATACGATTGAATTTGAAAATCGTTTTATTCGACAAAATACCAAAATTAAAACGAAAATATAGACAATAAATTATTTTGATTTTAAGTTAATGATTAAGTTATAATGATAATGATTATATATATATATATATATATATATATATATATATATATATATATATATATATATATATATATATATATATATATATATAAACTATTTTGAGGATCCCTCCTTTGAATTATGATATATACCACCTCTTTTAAGTATGCACTAATTAAAAAATCTAGCGCTTATCATCAACCATTTTTGGATAAGATTAGTTTTTTTTTTTATCGAATAAAACATTAGAATCTGAAAGCTAACTTTCGGTTAGAGTATTGAACCTCACAATACAATGCTACTAACCTCCAACTAAAAGCGGTAATGTGAATCAGAATATATATTTATCATAACTCGCACATATCTTACCAAATAGATAATACAAAATTCAATAATTAATTTACTAGAATTGCTATTAATATATCTATATACTACTACTACTTACATGGTTGAATACCCATTCATCGCAACGAAATTTTACCATGTGTATTTCAGCAAACAAAAGACAATAACGGCTTTATATGAAATTGGAATACACCTGTTTGCAAAATAAATTACACTATTGAAATGTGGTAACAAATTGAAGACTAGAAATGGAAAACGACCTAAGTACCAACAAAAAATCGAAAATCTTTCTTTTTTTCTAGAAAATGTCTCAAGACCAAGCAAAACAAAGTGGAGAACCTCCCAAAGTGTGAACTCCGATATCAATAGTTCAAATTCAATCTGGTACTTAGTCATAGACTTAAGTACCAATGCGAGTGCTTTTCATTTTTCAGCTCTCCTGAAAAATTTTCTGTTTTGAACTTCAGTCGTTTTTTATTTCTACTACTCAATTGTTTTGGAATCTGAATATAGTGGAATTTTAAATTAGTGTTTGTTTTCTTCATGAAAAAGGGGTCATATGACCCATTTAATAGATAAGGCAGTCCAAACGATCATTTTTGAATAATGCAACGGTATTACAAGGCACACAGAAGGGTTCTCAGTCATATTTATAAGTTTTGTTCATTGACAAATATGTTCAAATGAAAAGGGGTTAAGATTTACTGTACGGTTCCCCTTGGCGACTTTTCAAAAAATCGCCAAATTTAAAATGACGTCAAAAGGCTGAGTCGACAAATCCAAAATGGCGTCAAAACACGCCGTGTTGTCAAATCCAAACGGTCACTTGGGTTATCAGACCTTGGTGACGGGTTGTTACATTCGGCGCCGATTCGCCAACTTTCAAAAAATCGCCAAGGGGGACTGCACAGTAAATCTTAGCCGAAAAGGGCCTTATCGGAAAACCATATGTAACCGACATCAAATTCCCTCCTATCAATCAATTTTGCAAACAGCTGTATTTAAACTCGGTGTATCACTAGTTACTACTTTCCGTTTCTCAATATTTTGGGCAGATGAATAAATTTCCTGCCAAAGGAGACCCAAACAGTTCAGGATGTGATCAGCTGAGGCCTGGTGTTGGTGGCACTTAAGGCAAAGAGTAGTTTTTCTTGCTTTTAGAGAAGGTAAGACATTTAAGATTGGCGATGGCACGAGAGGCTGGTACATGATTTTCTGTCACAAGTCATGGCTAAAGGAAGACCTGGCTTAGTACCGCTATCCCAGTAGTGGATGGGGGGGGGGTCCAGCTAAATCTTTATATTTTGGGGAAAAATCCGAGAGTAAAGTTCCTGGTAAGAGAGCTCTGAAGAAGATGAGGTAGGGTGGTTGCAACCCTCCTTTGCGAGTTTGTTAGTCGATTCGTTTTCGTAAAGATCCATATGGGAAGGAATCCACTGGACCCATCATGTTGTAAATATATCATGTAACTCTATAAATTTCATATAAACATGTATAATAGGTTTAAAAACAAACCAATTCGAAGTGTATAAAAAAGGGGAATTGGGGGTACCTAGAAAATGTAAAAGGTAAGCCCGTGCTTCACGAACATGTTCAGTAATCAGACTCTACTTGTATTTTCTTTAAATCGTAAAAATATGTTTTTAGAACGGTTCTTCTTCTTCTTATCAAGGACTATGGGGACTAAGGCACCTCTGCTTAAGCATTTTGTACCAATTCCATATCCCGTACAGATCGGTAGTGGGCAGTACTGCGCAGGATGTAAGCGCACACTCACGAGAGGGAGTGCGCAAGTCTACCTATAGCCACCGAAGAGTTCATTTCTACCTCTTTTTTTTGTAGCTACCCGGTAGAGGGCAGCACTACCGACCGTATGTGGAAATTCTTAATTTTAAAGGCAATACCAAGCAGAAGATTCCAGCAGAAGACTTGGCTTTGCCACCCCCAGAGGTATTGATTTGTATGGGAACTTGGAAGACTTTGTGACCACCAGATTTAACGACAAATTTAGCGCCCACGACAGAAAAGCTAGTGTAATAATGTAAAGAAAACTTAATTACTTCAATTAAAAAAAAAATCATGGTCAAAGCTTGTTGTATAAGCAAGATGAAAAAAGAGACGGTTTGACTTTTTTGAAACTTTAGAGGAGGGGACTTTTGGTTTTCATTTCGCTTTTAACCAAAATTTAAAAACTATATAAATTTTTTTTCTCTTATTTTACCTTATTCCAGTGGACAAAATGAGCTTTAATTACGGCTGATAAGAAAATTTGTCAATCGAAATTTTAATTTTTTTTTCTCTGCTAATAAATTGCGATTGTGGTTCCATTTAGTGATTTATAAAAATCATAAAAAAATAATTTTCCAAAAAAATCTGAAAAATTCAAAATATACTTTAATTGATCTAAATAAACAAGGTAAAAGTTAAAAACAATGACTTTTTTGGGTTAAAAAGTCGTCTTTAATAGGTTATGTATGTCGTTCATGACGTACATTTATCACATTAAAATCGACTTTTCTGAGGTAAATCATATTTCATTGTCTCATCTTGATGTTCGATATGAACGTCTCCTACTTGAAACAAAAGATCTTAAAGACCCTTTCTAAAGTACTCGAATATTCCACTCTAACCAAGCCGAAGTCTTAATTATTACGTAAATTCTTGAAACTCGGACACGTATCTATAACTAAATTCACCTACAGAACTATAAGAAGGCTTCGCAGAGAAACCATTTTTAGATATTCACGATTATTTGAAATACATTTAAATGTGTCACAGTTTGGTGAAATGTATCGTTTGGCGATATTTTTGGCAATAATTCTTACATTGACATAAAAAAAAAATCCTTTGGTGCCAAAACGGCGAAATTGGCGATATAGTTTTCATTTTCTTTTACTTTTGTTTCGATAAACATTATATTACCCTTTCTTGTAACTGCAACACATAAGAAACCGTCGTTAATGGGTGATGCTCAAAGGTTGGTTGGTTGCATTCAGATTATCTGGCGCCGTCAGCAACACGAGGGCTATAATGCGCCGAAACATTCGTCATTAGACAAGCCAACATACATTTACAAACACCCATGCCAACACGGGACAAGAACCCGCAACCTCGCGGTCTAGAAGCTAGCACGCTAACCACTATAGCGTTTGGTCGGCGATGCTCAAAGGAAGGGAAATCTGTGTTCACGACATTCGTTTTTCAACTTTGCAACCTTTATCCTAATTCTCAGGAAATTTTAGAGGTGAGGATATTTAGAGCAACTTAAAAGGTGTTATCATAGCGATGTTGATCAAAATCATTAGAACCGTTTCTTGGCGATTGCTGAAAAACATAAAGTTTTCAAACGCAGAGCGGTCCTCAGAGATTTTGACGCACCTTAATGACCCAGGTTAGTGGTCGTCCAAACTCGTCTCACTGCCACCACTAAGCTATACACAAATTTGAACATCGTAATTCAATCCAGGAGTTATTCTGACCACAGACAGACATACATACATTTTTTTGTAAATCACGTTTTTGAACTCAGCACGTTCCAAAACGGGTAAAAATGTAAAAGAATAATTTTTTTTGTAACTGAATCCAATACTTTCATTACCCTATGTTACCATATGGGTAATTGAAGTAGACAAATATGTGCATTATACAACTTCAGTAATATTTTTTTATAAAACCAGTTTTAATATGGATGGGCATAACTTACCTTTTGTGTTTTGATCTTTTAATTTAAATTCTAATACATAAAACTGAGACTGGTAATAATGAATAGCTACATTCAGCGATAATGAATTCATTCCCGATTGGCGAGCTTGCTGAAAGTTTTGGCGACAAAAGCAGCTGTCACAATTTCTAGTTTAGGCTCATAAAATTGACTCCGGATTCATAGCTGCAGGAGAAGAATTAGTATCTGGCTCGGCACGGGATTTAAATTGTTGTAAAGGTTTAAAATAAAAAATTTAATGTTTTTTAACTATACAGTATATTTTTGTTCCTATTCACTGCATAATGGTGTTACGATAATCAAATCAAAGAAAACATTCCCAACTTTTAGAAAGCCACTTACATAAACTGTTTCTGAAAGGTTTGGCAGGAGAAGTCAACATCTTATTTATTTATCACATTTAAAATAATTTGTGATTTTTAATACAATAACAGATGTCATTAGAAAAACGAAATGGTCCTTACATCTTTAGACACTCTGAAGACGCTTTTGTTTTTTACTTTTGTTTCGATAAACATTATATTACCCTTTCTTGTAAGTGCAACACATAAGAAACCGTCGTTAATGGGTGATGCTCAAAGGAAGGGAAATCTGTGTTCACGACATTCGTTTTTCAACTTTGCGACCTTTATCCTAATTCTCAGGAAATTTTAGAGGTGAGGATATTTAGAGCAACTTAAAAGGTGTTATCATAGCGATGTTGATCAAAATCATTAGAACCGTTTCTTGGCGATTGCTGAAAAACATAAAGTTTTCAAAGGCAGAGCGGTCCTGAGAGATTTTGACGCACCTTAATGACCCAGGTTAGTGGTCGTCCAAACTCGTCTCACTGCCACCACTAAGCTATACACAAATTTGAACATCGTAATTCAATCCAGGAGTTATTCTGACCACAGACAGACATACATACATTTTTTTGTAAATCACGTTTTTGAACTCAGCACGTTCCAAAACGGGTAAAAATGTAAAAGAATAATTTTTTTTTGTAACTGAATCCAATACTTTCATTACCCTATGTTAACATATGGGTAATTGAAGTAGACAAATATGTGCATTATACAACTTCAGTAATATTTTTTTATAAAACCAGTTTTAATATGGATGGACATAACTTACCTTTTGTGTTTTGATCTTTTAATTTAAATTCTAATACATAAAACTGAGACTGGTAATAATGAATAGCTACATTCAGCGATAGTGAATTCATTCCCAATTGGCGAGCTTGCTGAAAGTTTTGGCGACAAAAGCAGCTGTCACAATTTCTAGTTTAGGCTCATAAAATTGACTCCGGATTCATAGCTGCAGGAGAAGAATTAGTATCTGGCTCGGCACGGGATTTAAATTGTTGTAAAGGTTTAAAATAAAAAATTTAATGTTTTTTAACTATACAGTATATTTTTGTTCCTATTCACTGCATAATGGTGTTACGATAATCAAATCAAAGAAAACATTCCCAACTTTTAGAAAGCCACTTACATAAACTGTTTCTGAAAGGTTTGGCTGGAGAAGTCAAACATCTTATTTATTTATCACATTTAAAATAATTTGTGATTTTTAATACAATAACAGATGTCATTAGAAAAACGAAATGGTCCTTACATCTTTAGACACTCTGCAGACGCTGCCCCCCCCCCCCTCTTCCCCAAGTATTGCGATGACCGCAAGCTGGTAAGTTACGCCACTGGTTTTCGATAACTAGTGGCGAAAGACAATCATTACATTCACTTTTTTGTCAGCTTTATTAAATTGCAATAGGCTGAAATTCGGTAGTTCTCTGTTAGAACAAACTGTACCAAAATTTCTGACACAATGAACGACCATCTTTATGTGTTTAATGAAGAGGTAATCCTAGTAAGGATCATTTCCCTATACTCGTTATGTTACAATCTTCTAGCCCGGTGCGTTTAGAAACCGCTTTCTATAAAACCTTGAAATTCTGGGAGTAGGTACTAAAATGTTCATTTAATTGAAGTGATAAATTAAAAACTCGAAAATAACGTCTAATGTATTTTATTTTATATTTTAATTCCTTACGTCAGGGCTCCACCTAGTTTTGTCTTTTGCTATTTTAATTTTCCTTTATAATAGATAGACATTAAATGAAAACAATTTATGTCATTTCATGAAGTGATCTTAGTAGTACCAATTCATCAAATTTCAAAGTTTTGTACCAAGTAGTTTCTAAATGCACTGGGCTAGAGGATTGTAACATAGCGAGTATAGAAAATGATCTTTACTAGGACTTCTTCTTAATTGCGTATCTGAAAATTAGGTAAATTGAAACTAGTTCAATAATAGCAAATGTCATCGTCAGTGAATTCAATTGACACAATTTCAGATCGTATGGATGGAGACAAGTGGGTTAATTAGTCTTCCGAAGTGGTAGTAGCGTATGTAAAAGCGCCTTTTTACTTACACCCTCCTAAACTTGGTAGAATGCATTGTCATCGACAATTAATCCAACTTACATAATTTCAGATCGTTTGGATGAATTCAAGTGGGTTAATTAGTTCTCTTGAATTGCTAATAGTAGCGTGTGTAAAAGCGGCCTTTTCGAGACAGTCCCCAAATTTTGATAAAATGCATTGTCATCGACAATGAATCTATCTGCCAAGTTTCAACTCGATTTGATGACAGCAAGTAGGTTAGTTAGTCCTCTGCAGATTTTTCCTCTTTAAATAAACAATCAAAATGAAAGTCAAAATAAAGAATTTAAAAATGAGTCTGTTTATGTTCACTCCTTACCTAATTGAGTTTAAATAAACATTTTGAAAAGTCTATATAATTTAATGTATATGGAAAATGAAACATCAAGATTTCTATACACTTAATGAGTCCCATGTTGGGGTATTCTGTATAACTAAGAAATTGGGGGAAAACTAAAATATTTTGGCATATCCCCAGTAGCACAAATACGCTGGCCAGTATTGGCTCGAACCTGGCCAATCCCGTTGGAGACTGTTCGTTGCTACTGATCTTGGTCAATCACAATCTCACCCAGTGCTGGGTAAACTATATCGGGAAGTTTTTAAATGTTGATGCAGATTTTTAAAATTGAAATATAGTGTTATAAGAAAGAACGGAGGGATGAAAAAATACGTTTCGCGATGGTTTAGGTAGGTTTATTTAAAAAAAAAAAAAAAAAAAAAAAAAATTGATATTCTGGAATGATGCTTTAGAGTCAGCATGGACCGGCTAATCTTCCCAAAACATTTGTTTCCGACATTGGCCAGTACCGATGTGGTACATGGGATGTAGGTTACAGATAAAAAAAATTGCTAAAATACAGTGCTAGAAGTCTGGGTAGACGCGGGATGACGCGTCCCCCCCCCCCCCACTTCTCAAGAAAATACCCATGCGTCTCCCCATTTCTAAAACCACTGAAATCCATCCTCCCACTTTTAAAAGCATTCAATCCGTCTAAAAATAACTAATGAAAGATAACATTTACCTTTAAATGTAGTGACGCTGAAAAAGTTATTTATTTTTACACTTAAAAACTTTATAACTATCTCTATATATATAAGGCAAAGCCCTCACTCACTGACTCACTCACTGACTCACTCATCACTAATTCTCCCACTTCCCAAATAGTCACAACTCTGAAAATCGGCACAAATATCAACAATGGTAAAAATAGAAAAAGTAAACTATTCCGATCTCGATTAATCTCTATATATATAAGGCAAAGCCCTCACTCACTGACTCACTCATCACTAATTCTCCCACTTCCCACATAGTCACAACTCTGAAAATCGGCACAAATATCAACAATGGTAAAAATAGAAAAAGTAAACTATTCAGATCTCGATTAACCCACTTTAAGGGGTCGAAAAGAAGTTAAACGTTCCAAACGGGGGACATTCGAAAATCCTACTTCCCACATAGTCACAACTCTGAAAATCGGCACAAATATCAACAATGGTAAAAATAGAAAAAGTAAACTATTCAGATCTCGATTAACCCACTTTAAGGGGTCGAAAAGGGGTTAAACGTTCCAAACGGGGGACATTCGAAAATCCTACTTCCCACATAGTCACAACTCTGAAAATCGGCACAAATATCAACAATGGTAAAAATAGAAAAAGTAAACTATTCAGATCTCGATTAACCCACTTTAAGGGGTCGAAAAGGGGTTAAACGTTCCAAACGAGGGACATTCGAATATCCTACTTCTCACATAGTCACAACTCTGAAAATCGGCACAAATATCAACAATGGTAAAAATAGAAAAAGTAAACTATTCCGATCTCGATTAACCCACTTTAAGGGGTCGAAAAGGGGTTAAATGTTCCAAACGAGGGACATTCGAATATCCTACTTCCCATTTGGTCACAACTCTAAATATTGGTACAAATATTAACAATAGTAAACATAGAAAAAGTAAGCTATTCCGATCTCGATTAACCCACTTTAAGGGCTCGAAAAGGGGTTAAAAGTTCCAAACGAAGAATATTCGAATGTCCTACTTCTCATTTCGTCACAACTCTAAAAATTGGTGAGAATATCAATAAAGACAAACGAAGAAAAAGTAAGTTATTCCGATCTCGATTAACCCACTTTAAGGGGTGGAACAGGGGTTAAACGTTCCAAACGAGGGATATTCGAATGTCCTACTTCCCCTTTCGTCACAACTCTGAAATCTGGTGCAAGTATCAACAAAAACAAACGTATAAAAAGTAAGCTATTCCGATCTCTATTTACCCACTCTAAGAGGTCAAAAAGGGGTTAAACGTTCCAAACGAGGGATATTCGAATGTACCACTTCCCATATGGTCACAACTCTAAAAATTGGTACAAATGTCAACAATGGTAAACATAGAAAAAGTTAGCTATTCCGATCTCGATGAACCCACTTTAAGAGGTCAAAAAGGGGTTAAACGTTCCAAACGAGCGATATATTCGAATGTCCTACTTCTCATATTTTCACAATTCTGAAAACTGGTGTGAATATCAATAAAGACAAACGCAGAAAAAGTAAACTATTCCGATGTCGGGTGGATCAAGGGGTGGAAAAGGGGTTAAACGTTCCAAACGAGGAATATTCGAATGTACCACTTCCCATATGGTCACAACTCGGAAATTTGGTACAAATGTCAAAAAAGATTAAACATAGAAAAAGTAAGCTATTCTGTTCTCGATTAACCAACTTTAAGGGGTCGAGAAGGGGTTAAATGTTCCAAACGAGGGATATCCGAATGTTCCTCTTCCAATGTAGTCATTTTTCTGATATTTTTTTGCAAATGTTAAAAAAATAAGTCATTCCAATATCGATTAACGAATTTTTAAGGGATGAAAAGACGACGCAACATTGAAACTATACGAGGATTAACTTAATGTCTAATTAACTTAATTCCAATACAGCTACTACTTTGAAATTTAGAACTAAGAGCAAACATAAACACAATAAACTATACCAGTTTACTATTCACAATTATAAATTTCGTTTAAAATGTCAACAAAGGAAAGTTCCTATTTTGATAAATCAATTTGTCGGGATCGAAATGGGAGCAAACGTCTGAAGTGTAGAATACATGAATGTCTTTTGATCGCTAAAATGCTAATGGTAAAATTTCGTAGCGCAGCACGGGTATTCAGCTATTTATGGTATATTTATCATATTATTATAAAAATGTAATGTACTACTTTGGGTATAAAGATATTAATATATTTACTAACAAATACAGTTACACTTGGTCAACTAGTAATTTTGAAGGAACTTTCTTTTAAGTTAAATTTCTATTCTTGTTTCATGTAAAGACAAGAGCTCTTTTTTCTTTCCCTTTTTTTTTTTTTTGTAAAAAAAAAACTTTTTAGAATTTTCTATTAGTTTGATTTGATGAAAGTATGCACATTTATGAGCATTAATTAAATCTAAATAAACAGTTATGTATTTAACATTGAATTATTACTTAACTTTATCCCTTATTCCAAGTAAAAAAACTAAGTCGCCGAATATTCATTAAAATAACAATACATTTTGGACCCTCGTTTAAAGTTAATGTTAGGAAGTATAAATTATTTCTTTACTAATTAATATTTTTATTATAAGTTATGAATTTATAAAATTTAGCGTTGAAAATGGAGGGAGGGGGGGGGGGGTTTCATTTGTCGCCAAATTTTAAGCGTCCCTCCACTTTTTTTTCACCACTTCTACTGCTAAAATATTGACTTGTCATATAAGGAGTGGTGAAAAAGTTCGGCATGCACTTCGTCGTTTTCATTCCGAGAAATACATGATCAAACTTAGCGTTTGCTTCTGTATTGTTTGCTGAAAAACCCCTTACACAGAAATATTTTGTATGAGAGCAATGGGGAACCACAAACAAAATCAAGACATAAGTCCCAAGCAAAATGACGAAATCGGTCTGTAATCAATAAAATACTTTAATGTAGCCGCTTTTATTACACTACTCGTGTCAAAACATTTTATAGCTTTGTTCCATCATAAATATTTCAAATGCTATGAAATAAAATATTTGGTCACAGTTGTCTGCCATAGATAAACGGAAATGTTGATTTCCCTCTTTTTAAATATAACGACAATTTAATGCTTCGATCAACGCCAAATTATGGCATCTACAAAAATAAGAAAGAAAGAATATTTTGAACTAAGGGTGTGGAGCATCGCAAAACTTTCAATTATACTATAATATTTGTCACTGCATTTAAATTTAACGTAGAACGTTGTTATTTACGGTTTTCATATTTTCTGGTAAAATTTTCCTAATAAAAATGGCCACTTTGGCGATATTTTTGGCAACATGTTTTACATGGGCAGAAAAAAAAAAAAACATCGCCATAATAGCGGTTTTGGTGATATGTTTTTTGATAAATATTTCATTATCTTTTCTTTTAAATGAAACAAAAGGGAAACTGTCATTGTTGTGGCGATGCTCAAGGGAGGAGAGCTCTGCGTTAAGGACATTCGTTTTTGAACTTCTTACACCTTTATCGCATTTCTACGGGAATCTCAGATGTGGAAAACTTAAAGAGGCATTAGCAAAGCGATTTTGATCAAATCGTTAGAGCCGCTTTTTAGAGCCGCTTATATATATATATATATATATATATATATATATATATATATATATATATATATATATATATATATATATATATATATATATATATATATATATATATATATATATATATTGCATATCTCTACGTTTGAAACATCCTGACTTCAAAAAAATGGTAAAGAAAAAATGCCTGTCTATGTGTATGTGGTCAGTATAACTCCCGAAAGAAATGACCTACGATGTTCAAATATAGTGTACAGGTTAGTGGTGGCCATAGGATCTGTCATTAGGGTTTTCTTCAAAATTGGGCATGCACATAAGGTAGCTGCCATTGAAAAAAAACATGTTTTTCAGCAGTTGCTAAAAAGCGGCTCTAACGATTTGATCAAAATCGCTTTGCTAATGCCTCTTTAAGTTTTCCACCTCTGAGATTCCAGTAGAAATGCGATAAAGGTGTAAGAAGTTCAAAAACGAATGTCCTTAACGCAGAGCTCTCCTCCCTTGAGCATCGCCACAACAATGACAGTTTCCCTTTTGTTTCATTTAAAAGAAAAGATAATGAAATATTTATCAAAAAACATATCACCAAAACCGCTATTATGGCGATGTTTTTTTGTTTTTTTTCTGCCCATGTAAAACATGTTGCCAAAAATATCGCCAAAGTGGCCATTTTTATTAGGAAAATTTTACCAGAAGTCAGGATGTTTCAAACGTAGAGATATGCAATATATATATATATATATATATATATATATATATATACATTTTTATTTGATCGAAAACAATACTTTAATTACCCTATGTTAGCATATGGAAAATTGAAAGTAAAAAATTGTGGAAGGGGGAGGGGGTAACTTGTTGCTTGATGAAGTTTCTAGAATGTCCAGAGTTCATAAAAAACAGTTTTATGTCTACCATTTACGAGCTGACGTCCGGCCAAAGAATAATTCGATGTATGAAAGCCCAAATCTTGAAAGGTGACCATCCAAAAGAAACGCACAAATTGTCCTTGAACCACAAGAAAGTTGTTTTAAAAAATAGCTAACAAGAGCATTCCATTGAAGCACTGTACAAAGAAAAACGAACTCTGAAATCAATTTGACATTCTTCCTCTCTTCACATCCACATCATTCACATTTCCTATTGGTTACTAAGCTTCCTTCTTTTTGTGCCGTGGGAGAGATGACGGTACAACTAAACTCCTCTCTATCTGTTCCAGAAAACGATTCCGAAAATGAAAGCAAATCAATATCGAGCCTGACAGAGAACTAGTTTTTGTTTGATTGCTTCCTCATCATTTTCCAGAACAAAGTAGACAGTTATTGTTTTATTTGATACGTCATTTCTTAGTTTTGAAAAGAATCCAAGAATTTGATTGATGGGTGAAAGGTCCTCAAAGCTATATTAAAAACAAACTCTTTCGAGAAAAATATCCCTACAAGGTTCTTTTGACCATGTCCTTTATGGTTGATTTTCACGTTGCAACTGGCCAGAAAGCTATCAGGTAAGTTGTTTGGAAGGTCATTGTCAGGCGTTGATTCGGATGCCAATTTTCTGTTTACACAGTGCCAGCAACTGGAACAATCCAGCTATTGAATGAACATTGCACAGCCAGTCAGTGGCGATGTAAGAGCCCGGGTGATGACAGTTAACGCTCTAGTAAATAGAAAATATTTAATCTACTGGAGCTGCTGGCTACTGATTCACTAGTGACAAACTGGCATCTGAAGTGGCTGGAATGAAGCGTTCACTCGGTGCTAGTCGCTGGCATCTACTGTGTCTGTAAACCTCAAAGGGTACTTCAACATAAAAACATCAAAATAATTTGATTTGAAGTAAACAAATTAAAGTCAAAAGCAAAACAAAATCCAACTTAAAAATATTTGAATGCAACTAAAGAGTTTATTTATGCTGGATGATAAGATGTGATTTTCATGTGTAGTTGTATATTATCTGAGCATTTTGAGGCCTAATAATTCACTTTTATAAATAAAGTGCCTATACGACTTAAATCTGGAATTTCGTGTTATTACTTTCAATTATCTATATTTATACATAGGGTAATGAAAGTATAGGATTCGGTCAAATAAAATGTCGATCTTTTTTGCATTTCACCACGTTTTAGAACATTCTGATCTCAAAAAAGTGATCTAGAAAAAATGTCTGTCTGTGTATACGTAGTCAGCATAACTCCCGAACAAATTGACCAATTTGGTGATGGCCCAAGGACCTGCCATTAAGGTTTTCGTCAAAATCGGTTATACGCATGATGCAATGAAAATATCATGTTTTTCAGTAATTGCCAAAAAGCGACTCGAACGTATTTATTCAAAATTGATGAGGTAATGCCTCTTAAGGTTACCAAAAATGCTTTAAGGGCATAAAAAGTGGAAGAAAGAATGCCTTTAACTCAGAGTTCTCTTTGCTTGGACATAGCTTATGAATGATCGTTTTTTCTCCTCTTCTCAGTTTCACTTATAAGAAAGGATAATATAAGAATTAACAAAAAGTATATCGCAAAAATCCCCATTTTGGCGAATTAAAAAAAAAAAAAAAAAAAAAAAAAAAAAAAACGAGAATCATATTACAATTATCGCAAAAAATATCGCCAAACTGACCATTTTTTCTAAACGAATGATGGAAATATAAAAACGGTAACTGACACAAGTCCACATCACTAATAAAGTGTAATTGAAAGTTGTGCGATGTTACACACCCCTAGTTTTTTAATCTACTTTACAGCTTTTGTTTTTATAATTTTTTATTAAATATAGTATATATTTTATTCCCTAACGTGTATAATAACGTGATTACCTAACTATAACAACGTGAATTCATAACACATGGTCTACGGCAGAAAGGATCAAGAATGCGAAGGTGCAAAAGAAAAGTAATATGGGATTTAAGTTATTCCTTTTAAGTAAAAATTAATGTTTAATTATTAGTTAACATTTTATAAGGTTATATAATTATCATTTTTGAAAAAAAAAACAAGGTTTCAACAAAAATTTTGACCGCCTTGCACACTACACTTATCCTTGAATGAGATTTGCACCCCTGTAAATTTTTTTTTTAACGATTTGATCTTCATTCATGTCCCAATCATTTCTTTTATTGAATTTTAGATTTACTAAAGTATTTGTCTCCATTTTGAGTAATTTTGCTGTATAGGCTGTTTATTTCGTAAATGAATTTCATTCTGGGATGTGACCAGTGGTAGAAGTGGGTAAAAAAAAAGGGGGGGGGGGAGGATGCCCAAAAATTTGGTGACTAGTGCTATCCCCCTCCCAACGATACATTTTTATAATTTTGTATCTTATAATAAAACTATTAACAAGCAAGGAAATAATTTATACTTCCTAACAGTAACGTTGAACAAGGGTCCGAAATGTATCCTTATTTTAATGAATATTCTGCGACTTAAATTTTTTTACTTGGATGTAAAAGATTAAGTGAAGTAATAATTCACCATTATGAACAAAACTCTTTATTTAGATTTAAATAGTGCTTCTAAATGTACATACTTTCGTGAAATTAAAATAATAGAAAACTCTAAAATGCTCTTCTTTTTTATTTTGTAAAAAATAGCTTGTATTTATATGAAACAAGAATAAAAAATTTTAACTTAAAAGAAGGTTCCTCCACATTTAAAAGTTGATCTATTGACTTAATGTAACAGTATTTGTTTATGAAAGTACTTATATCTTTATACAAAGTAGTGCAATACATTTTTATAATAGTATGATATGTAAATAGATGTACGATAAATAGTTTTTTTTTTTTTACATTTGAAAACTTTAAATTACTTTTTCTCAGTGTCACTACATTTAAAGGTTAATGTTATTTTTCTTTAGTAGTTTTAGACGGATTGAGCGTTTTTAGAAGTAGGGGGACGCATGGGTAGTTTCTTGAAAAGTGGGGGGTCGCGTCAACCCGTGTCTACCCACACTTCTAGCACTGGGTGTGACGCATTAGGATATAAAAATGGCCCTTAAGAAAGATAAATGGGTATAAAGATAAGTGGATAAGTGTTGTATTTTGGTTATTCGAAGACATTTTAATATCGAGATAAAACATTTCAGAGTCACCAGTGGTTTGGTCAATTAAAGCATCGGTCTCACAGATCGGGGTTCGAGAATAATATAACTTAGGGACTCCTGCATGTTAAATCCGGCATAAACCCCTTCTATTTGGTGCAATGAGAGTGGGTATCACAGCGCCTCATCATTTCACGAAATTCAAAATTACTAAACTTAATTCTTCATGTTTGTTGTGTTACGAATTTCTGTATATTTGTAAATATTTCGTAGTATTAATTATGTAAAAAGGGAAATATATGTACATTTCGCATAAGGCAGTGCAAAAGTTGACCTTACTTCGCTTTCCTGCAATGTGTCTCTTAATGCTTGAAAACGAGTTCTACAGTTATCATGCTGGGAAGCGAGTTTTACCGTGACCTCCGATATTAAGAAGGCCATCCAACTATGTGATGACGTCACCTGTGGTGGATACACTTTTCCATTCAGTTAGTGAGGGAAGACATTTTTATGTGACGAAATATGTTATCTTCCTTATTTTACGTTTTGTAAAGATATTTCAAGTAATTGGATTATTTTATTTCTTTTTGACAATGTAAAAAATATGATTATAACTACATTTTAAAACACTAATTTTGTACAATTTGAGGTTTTAAATTTCGTCCATTCCCGTATAAGTATGATCAAGTATAATTTCTGTTCCTTTAAAAGTTTTTTTTTTTTTTTTCTTTTCAAAAGTAATTTTAAAATATTTCTAAATGTTTGAAATGTGAAAAGAAACAAGAAAAATGTCAATTCAAAACATTGATAAATACAATTGATAAAACATAACAAATATACACAATAAACAAAACACAGATAATATAACAGCTTAAATACCACAACTACATTCAAGGCTCATATTTTCAGAGAAAACTTACACTTGGACGATATATATATATATATATATATATATAGTAAATTTTTTTTTTTCAATTATGTTTTCCAAGACAAGCATGTACTGTCACCTTACAAAAACTAATCTTATCCAGTCTTCTTATCAAATGGCTCTTTTGAATGTACAGTACCCAAAAAAAAATCCTATATCTTCGGTTCTAATTATCGTAGAATCTTACGGTTTGCACCAAAATGTTTTGCTTACGATTTTCTATATATCTGATGCATTTTTTTTCCTTAAGGGACCGTTTACTAAGTAAAAGTAACTCTATCTTCGAAAATTTCAATACGAACCCCTATTTTTTATCATTTCATTCGATTTAGAAGACATCATTTACTCAGTATACGAAATTTCAATCCAATATGTTGAAAAACACGTCACTTATGAGCGAAAATTTTTAGACCATTTTTTGACCGATCTTCAGGTAGAATTTCCATATAACGAAAGGTATTTTTAAGGTTCTACTTCACAGCGGGAAAATTCGAACGGTCAGTGCGGCGTTTCCCGACGTTAAAAAATACAAATATTAGTCTAAAACTGCATAGAAACTACTTGGATTTATAGTGTCATGTTTAAGATTAATACAAAAATAGTAAGTAAACGTAAAAGTAACATAATTTATTTACAACTTTAACGATGTGCATTCTTCACACGAAATAAATAAAATATCGAAAACTGTAATTGCAGAAGTATAACGTATACTACTGATAATTAGAAAATTAATAAATATAAAATGTAGGCATTAGTAAACAGTATTCAGCAAAGCGTGATTATTTTACAGAAACATTTAACTGTAAACACAAATGTAACTTGATCGTTGAAATTATTTATAAAATAAAAAAATCACATGATTCAGTAAAATTTTTAAAGGATAATTTAATGAAATTGCTTAAAAAATGTTGTTTTAAATAAATGTAATTTAAGAAAGTTATTTAAAAAAAAAAAGAACACTGTTGAAAACCACACAAAACATATGTTCCACGATTCCAACACGTTAGACCAGTTTAAAAAAATATATATAAAAAATAAAACTGCTTTGCTTGTATAAAATAATATTTCTTTTTGTAATTTCAATAAATTCTGTTCCTATTCACCCCATTTTACGATAGTTGAACGTTGTGCGATTTTCCACACCTCTAGTTTACCTTGAATTAATCTTTGATAGTTTTCCAAAAGTCGTCTACTCTACGGTCCCTTAAAGTGAGCGTTTTTTACATTTTCACTAAAAAATCGAGAACTAAAAGTCAAAATGGAAAGAAAAAAATTGTGTGCGGGTTTTAGACCATGGTAAATCTAATGAAAGCAAAAAAATATATATATTTCAAATAAAAAAAAAATTAAATTGTTTTATTAATTAATGATTAATTATTAAAAAAGAAATGGATGCAAAAGTTGATTGCTATTTATGTTTGGCAATTCACAAACTATCTTTTGAAAAAAAAAAAAAATTATCGAAATAAATTAATTATTTAAGTATTTATGGCCAAAAAACCAACTTTTTATTTAACATTAATTTATCATTTTCTTTTTATCATTTAAATTACAAACCATTCATTAGAAAATTACGAATTTTCGTATTTCGACATTTTTTGGATGCTGAATCCAAATATGGGATAATATTATGAGGTTGCTATTGAACTTTTTAAAGTTTGGTTCTGTTTTAATATGTAGATGACCCCTCATGACAAAAAAAAAATTACATGCAATTATTAAAAACCTTCCACGATTTACAACGGTACCTTTTGTTTGTTATTTCAACAATTAGAGCACAAGATATAGCCATCGTTCTGATTTTTTTTTGGGTACTGTACAAAATCATTTGGATGAAAATGCCGCTCGCATACCTTAAATAGAAGACGCAAATTTCTAAATAACTCGATTGAATCACAAAACTTTATATTGAAATAAGAAAAAGTTTCCACGTTAAATTTTTATTTTATGTTGGTCATTTTTAAAGGCTTGTAAAGATTGGGTAAAACTTCCAAGTACGGTACGAATTCTGCGCCAAGAATTGTTTTCATAAAACAGCGTCAAATGATGTCAACCTTAGGTTGTTTACTTGACATTAAAAAAAAATGACTGCGGCTGCAATTTGTTGGCGAAAATCACTTTCACATAGAATTCGTACCGTACTGGGAATTTTAATCTAAGATTGTTTTTTAAACTTTCATTTGAAAAATAAAACAAAAAAGTTGAAACCAATAAAAAGTTATCACTATTGTAAATAGTTAGCATTTCTTTTCTGCACTTTAATAACAACTTCTCAAAAATTGTACACTTATATTTAAAAACACATTAAAGATTTTATTAAAAAGTTAACACTCATCTTGCTGTATTTCGTTGGGACAAAAACATTTCGATATATTGCACGCCACCATTTATTTTAACACTGTCATCGGAAGGGAATTTGAACATAGAAATCTTCGCAATAGTTCTGGAGTTCCCGTTGTACTTTAGAACGGAACAAGGACTCGGCATTTTGTAAAAATTATACAAATATTAAACGTACAAATCGTCCATAATTACCATCGAACGACTAATAAAAGCAGAATTTGAAGATCAGTGTATCCACTTCTAAATAAATTTTAGCTCGAGATAGCTTAAACTTATATCCACGGCTGATGACGTAGAAAGAAAAACATGGCGGAGTTGTATGGCCTTCTACATATCGATGGTCACGGTTTTACAAGGGGCAGGCTATTTAACATTATGGTTAATGGCAATCCCGCCAAGTTGGCGACGGTTTTGGGGACTGATTTTGGTTGCCAAATTTGGTGAGAAATCACCAAATGTCGCCAAACTTGGTGACCATTTGGCGACATTTTCGGTCCCCATGTACATGTATAGGGCTTTTCGACTACGATCTGGAAAATCCTCCAAATTTCTATCTCTAGAAGATTCACGAAGGATTTTGACTTTCCTTTATAAGGCCGGTCGTGAGTTGAGTTAGTGAGTTATCTAGTTAGTTGTCTCTCAGTGAGCATTCAGAGTAGCTCCAAAAGCGAACTGTATTGCATTGTTTTTTGCGGCGATTTCAGCAGTTGTGTATCAAGTTTTTAACTACTGTTTGTGCTCTATTGTTGTGTAAAGAGCTGTATTGAGTCTACTAGAACGAGAAGTTCTGGAGTTGTAAAAGAATCTGCGAAGAGTTATATAGGAATAAATTTCTGCAAGTTTTGATCTGCTTTGGCTTCAAGTCTTTCGAACCCATCCACGCAACAGTTGTTATATTCTTATTGCACAGTATATGGCTTTTGCGTAAGCTTTACGCCAGAAAACTTCAAAACAATCAAACATCTCATGTCAATACCAACTTGAAATTTGCCCAGAAATCGTTACAAAGTAACACAATTATTTCGAAAACACTCCACTCATTAAAGTATTGATCATGGTCAAAGGTCCAAATTGGTCGACCTTTATTCTTATCCCCTTCAATCCGATACCCACGTCAAATAAATGCTAAAATCTAGCACTTTCCGAGGATACTAAATGTTAAGTACCTTTTATAATTGTTATATAAAATTTTTGGAGCAAGTGTATTTCAGAAATAAATGATGCTTAGATTGGGGATAATTTTCTTGTCTATAAATTGAACAAGTGAACCGAATATTAATACTTTAGGAAACGGGTTACAAGTTTGGCTTGATTTTACACAGGGCATTCGGGGCAGCCCAGGACCCCTGAATTTTGGGGACATCAAATAATTCAGGTCCACAATCCGAAATTTTTGGAAATTCGATAAAACAAGTTTTATTTAAAGGTTTTTTTTTTTTTTAAATTTACTTTATTATTATTATTATTATTATTATTATTATTATTATTATTATTGTTATTATTATTATTATTATTATTATTATTATTATTATTATTATTATTATTATTATTATTATTATTACTACTATTATTATTATTATTATTATTATTATTATTACTATTACTATTACTATTACTATTATTATTACTATTACTATTATTATTATTATTATTATTATTATTATTATTACTATTATTATTATTATTATTATTATTATTATTATTATTATTATTTATTTATTTATTTTTCTAAAGAAGATACTCATTTTTCTTTATCGTCTGCTTGGTACATCTTCTTCATTGGGAGAAAGGGACAATCTTTCTTGGCAGTATAATTCCAGAAGAAGATTAAACGGCAATTTTTTTTTTTTTTTGTAAAATAGACTTGTGTTTTTACTCAAATGTCTTCTTCATTTAGTGATAGCTTAAGGGGACATGGGACACTGAAATCACCAAAAATGACGTTTTTTGTTTTCATTCTATAAAAATTGCTTATGCCACTAGCTTTAATTTCGCGTTTGAATTTTTGAAATCCGATGATTTTAAGTGGTAAAATCTTTATTTTAACTAACTATTTTAACGCATCGCACACTTGTTGGCAAAGGCTAAAAATGCGTTTTTCTCAGCTTTGCTTTTTCCCATTTTACTTATGTTCGAAAAGCTCCTTGCGATTCATTTTTTGATAAATCCACTTAATTTTTTTGTATTAATAATTTTTAATGTACTATAAAGAAATTTACACATGCTTTTTTATGTCACATAATTTTTTATATTTTTTTTCATGTTGGGAATTTGAAGTATGTGCATTTTTTAATGAGAAATCACTGGCGCCAAGTTTGAAATTTTATTTCTGTTCAACTATTGCACCTAAAGATAAAAGCATGTTTGAAAATGTTTATAATATATTGATAAACAACTTCAAATTTTTATTTCATGTTCGTCAAAATATTGTGTCGCGAGGAGCATTTTCAAAAAAATTAAAATTTCGTGTTATTTTAATGCATTTTTCTCAATAATTTACTATCTATTTTATATTATCTGCTCAAATTGTGTTGTTTTGTTTAAAGTCACATCTTCTATGTTTATGCCAAATTTTATTTAATTCTTGGCAAAACTAAAGAATTTTGGCAAAAGTGTCCTATGTCCCCTTAAGCACTAGAAATTTTTCAGTAAATCTGTATTTTTAATTTGAATTCCTTTTAACCATTTTTTTTTATGAAATTGGGTATGCTTATGGAATTGTAGATATTCCCATTAATTCAATTGTATATAATAATTTTTACAATTTGACAGTTTTTAAAATTGTATAAGTGTTCATTTTTTTTTTTTTTTTTTTTTTTTAAATAGCCATTTCATTGTAATAATAAATGTCATTTCCTGTGAGTAGTTAGAAATTGGGCATCCGGGGCCATGGCGGCCATGAGTTGTTCCCCTCCTGCTGTTGTTTTAGTTTCATTATAAGCTGTTTGTGTATGACGTCACAGTGGGAATGACGTCATAATGTGTTTTATATCAAAGTTTTGAGTGGTGGCAACACTTTTTTTAGTTTCGGTTTATCTAGCAGACGGAGTTGAGTTGTTCTAGGACTGCTTGTAAATGAATAAGTTAGAATGATAGGTTTTTATTGCGTGACGTCACAGTAGGTATAACGTCATAATGTGTTTTATATCAAAGTTTGAGCAGTGGCAACACTTTTTAGTGTCGATTTACCTTTCAGACGGAGTTGAATTGTTCTAGGGCTGCTTATAAACGAATAAGTTAGAGTGATAGGTATTTTTACTAATGACGTCACAGTGGGTATGACGTCATTCTATGTTAAGATTTACGTTTTAAGTGGTGATAACATTGGATATATACCAAATTTAGTTTTCAGGTGTTGGCAACGAGTTCTGATCGGTCAGCTAAATGCTCGCTTGTGACTGATAAGTTTTAAACATGTGACCAAAAGTTAACTCCTGATTGACTGTTTGGTTTTCTAGCGAGTTACTTACATATCCTTTAATCAAGTTAAAATACCTGCAACAAAGTTACACAAATAAAAAAAAAAAAATGTTAAATTTGAAAAGTTAATAAAAGTGAAGGCCATTTGCTAAGGGTCAAAAAGAACCCTAACCCCGAGCTACACGTGACATTTCAATATTTTACCAAACAATTGTTAAAATATCGACTATCGGACGTTGCCTTCATGGTAACTCATCTACCCACCCCCCTTCCCTAACCAATTTTGAATAAGTTAATTTGAAAGACTTTAGAAAATGTTAATTATTTTGAAGTTAAATTTTAAAAGTGAGGACCCACCTCCAGCCCGATACCTCTTTTAGGAAGAATTGGTACCGCCTCACTCCACCCTATCAACAAAAAAAAACAAAAAACACAAAAAAAAAAAAAAAAAACTTATTTCAAAGAACGTATATTTCCTTGAAATATGAGGTCACTAACCAACCATCCAATAATATCTTTTAAGAAGACATCATTACCTTAAATCCTAAACAATTTTAAATTTTAAAAAATCTGAAAAGAAGACTTGTGAGAACGTATATTTCTCTCATGAATTAAATTTAATGATCACATACAAAATCCCGAAAAAAAAATTAACGTTAAATAAGTTTTTAAAAATTTAGTTAAAGTAATATTTTAGTTAAATTAAGGCTTAAAGAGATAAAAAAATAAAAAAAAAATTAAGGATTAAATGAATGATTTAAGGAATTTTGAAGTGACGATAGGCATAGCTGGTTATGCCATCTTCCAGCAGATACCGCTTGTCGTCATAGGCCAACAAGGCTCTCTTGGTTTGTTGGAGTGAGAAGATGTTTAAAAATTCACTTACCGAATAATCGAAACGAAATCTGCGAAGCTAAAATAACTGTGAATAACTACACAAGTACGAACAAAATCGCGATGAGAAAAAAAAAAACACGAAGTATTAAACACGTCTTTCACACTCAGGTATCTAAGTAGAAATGGCGAGACGGCAACCGGTAGCGTCTATATATGAAGGGTGATCACGTGACTTCACCGACCAATCAGGTTTCACGGTAGAGGGTGCTACTGACTATCGACCCGTCAGAAGGGAGGGGAGCGAGACTAGGGATGTTTCAACACGCTTCAACGCGTTTGCGAGTTGAGTTGTTGTGTAACGATCTTGCTTGAAACAGTTAAAGTGATAGATAATTTGTTCGTGACGTCATAGTGTAGCGAATGGGTTTTTAGCGTAGACAGTTGTTGCAATTGGAGTAATTATGAAATTTATTAAATATAAAGATAATATTTAGTAATAATTATCAGATTTTATTATTATTATTATAAAAAATAAACTTATAAAAAAAAATGAACGTGAAAATTTACTTTACGAATAAAAATCATGTCTTTAAAATGTGTACGAATATCACTAAATAAGAGAAAAAAGTAACATACTTAAACTCTTTAAAATAAATAACTTTAACATTAACGTAAAAAATTTACTTTTCACATAAAAATCACTTTAAAATGAGTAAAAATATCGCTAAATAAGAGAAAAAAAGTAACTTACTTAAAATTTCTAAGATAAATATTTAACCTTTACTCGAAAATTCCCTTCATATATAAAAATCACGACTTTAAAATATGCCATGCAAGAGAAAAGTAACGTACTTAAACTTTCTACGACAAATAACTTTAACATTAACGTAACATTTTACTTTACACATAAAAATCCCGACTTTAAAATATGTAGAAATATCACTAAATAAAAGAAGAAAAAAAAGTAACATACTTAAACTTTGTACGACAAATAACTTTGACATTAACGTAAAAAATTTTCTTCACATATAAAAATCACGACTTTAAAAAGTGACGTGTAAGAAGAATTAGCATACTTAAAATTTCTACGACAAATAAATTTAACCTTTACGCGAAAATTTACTATATACATAAAAATCATGTCTTTAAAATATGTAAAAATATTGCTAAATAAAAGAAAAAAAACTAACATACTTAAACTTTGCACGACAAATAACTTTAGCATTAACGTAAAAATTTACTTCACATATAAAAATCACGACATTAAAATGTGACATGTAAGAAGAATTAGCATACTTAAAATTTCTACGATAAATAATTTTAACATTTGAGTGAAAATTTACTACATATATAAAAATCATGTATTTCAAATGTGCAAGAATAACGCTAAATTAGAGAAAAAGAAATATTAAAAATTTATAAGGTAAGGAATTGAAACAATATGCGAAAATTTATTTCACGCATAAAATTTTTATCTTTAAAATGTGTAAGAATAATGCTAAATTAGAGAAGAAAAAAAAATAACATACTTAAACTTTCTTCGACAACAATTTAAACAATACGCGACATTTTCATACACAATTATTTTCTTAGGTTAATGTTAAATAATGGGAAATTTAACAGAATAAAAATTTCAAAGATAAAGAATTTTAACCTTTACACGAAAATTTACCTCACAAAAATATCATATCCTTAAACTTTAACGTGACAATTTACTCTTCATATACAATTAAACTCTTAGGTTAATGTTAAATAAGAAAAAAAAATAATATACTTAAAATTTCTAAGATAAACATAACGTAAAAATTTCGTATCATGTGTTTAAAATGTAACATATAAGAGAAAAAAACTAACATACTTGAACTTTCTATAGCAAAGAATTTAAGCATTAGCGTAAAAATTCACTTTACATATAAAATTCACATCTTTAAATGGGAAGATAAGCAGGTGACGGTAATTAGCCAATCAGGGTAGCGGTAGGTGATACGCCATTCGCCGGCATTTTTAGATCGGAGGATGAGTCACGCTAAAACTTGTTGGAACAGGTCGGGAGATTTGTACAGCAAGAACAACAGCATCGACGCGCAAGCAGCGGGTGATGCTGTGATGTGTCAGCAGGTCTTTGAGATTATCGTTTTCCTACTTTGCCGTTTTCATAATGAAATGTTTGTGAAAACTTGGAATGAATAAAGTGGATTTCAAAGACATATTAGTAAGTGAAGGTAGAATTCACATGGACTTTCTTCCAAAAAGTATGATTCACTTGGAGAATTTAAGATCATTTCTACTTGAAAACTTTTCTATTATTTAAAACATTGAATATTGTTCAAACTCAGTGGGATTATATGCTACAATACGGGTAAAACTTAACAAAATTGTTACACAGAAGAAAAATAGTAAGAGATTTAAAATAAATATTAGTTATAGATACTCCAAAGAAAAAATTTCACCTCTACTTTTCAATCGGAAAATCAATACAAGTTGGAAATTTATGTTACTTCAAGAAAGACTTAGACAATTTACTTTGCAATAATATACGTTAAGGTGTCGTATTAACTCGTGCAATACATGCTGACTAAGGTTTATTTTACTTGAAAGGTGAATCGGGGGAAAATATTAAATAAATTGTAGATATTAAATACATTGTAGATATGCATTCAAGTTTTGAAAATCACCTGCAAGACTTTTAAAACATCTTAAGATAAATTGAAAGAAACTTTTTATACTCTGAAAGGAAATCACAAGTAATTTAGTTAACTTTTTTCATGGTAACACTCATATTCAACGACATGTTTTTAAAATTTAACCTTCTTTACATGATAATAGTTATAAATTTTTTCAATCTCAGATGCGATATACTATTATTTCTAACATATATGTTACGAATTGTGTAAAGTTTTTAAAAGAGTATATGCAAATCACCAATCAGAAACATAAAAATCTAACATCAATCAAACACACTAAAATAATAAGATATTTTCCTTAGTGGAAATAGTTAACTACTCATGTGATGGAATGTACTTAGAAAATTTAAATACTGAAAAAAGTTTGCTAGGCAAACTTAAAGAATATATATTTTTTTTTCTTGTGAAAAACTAGCATAAATTTGAGAAATATAGAGTTTGTTACTACGTAAAATTGAACATCATCTGGACAAACTAAATTATACATGAATTTTTTTATTTGAGAGGTGCTGACAATATATCATTAATACAGAGATTTTTAACTTCCACTCATAATTTCTAAATAACTTATACATAAATTTCAGAAAACTGAAACGGAATGTGTTTTACAAGACGCTTATTTTGTAAGATGAATATTCAATATTAATATAACTGAGCAAAGTTCATTACGGAAAAAACTTGTAAAAGATACTTATATTTTGAAAATAGTTTGAAATATCCTTTTAAATTTATGAATGCTCGCTTTCGAAAGACACAAATAAAACTGATATTACACATGATAATTAACACATGCATAACATTAATCAAACAAAGTGGAATTTTTATTGCTTGTGACCGATAACTTTTCAGTGAAGTAGAACTTACATAGGAAATTTGTGCAAACTTTTTCAACTTTTAAACCAAGTATTATGTAAAATTATAAATTACGATAGGAAATAGCACACTTCAGAATCGGAACAAGTCTTCTAGTTAAGCTAAATTTATTTCTCAAGGAATTGAAAGCATACCAGACAAGTCCTTATCATTTCGCATCTTTTCTCATGTTGCAAGAAGACATACTTTGTAAAAGATCGTCGTTGCACTTAACAAAAATCAGTAAAAATAAATGTATTTTCTATGGCAAAGATAAAACTTCACAACTTAATTACTGAAATTTAGCTAAGTTGCATATGGTTTATTCACATAACTCGCATATGCTTCGAATGTTGAAATATATTTGTCAGTTGAAATCAAACTAATCGAAAATAAATGCTACCTACATTTTCAAGTCGGAAATTACTATTAAATAAACTTTACATGTAAAACATTGTCATGTTAAAAAGAAAAATCTACAAAAATGTAAATGATAATTTTACTGTTGGTACATAAATGATGAATAATTTATGATTTTATTCTAGGCAAACGCTTTATTGTCTAACAGAGAACTTAAACTTTAGCAGAAAAATAAAAAAAATACAATTTTTATATCCTATCATGCTTGTCGAAAATTGAATTTATTAGCTGTTGTAATAGATTTTTATTGTCCAAATTTCTATAGTTTTTCTTCCCGGTGCAATAAAATTAAGTTCATGTGTAATGATTAGGTTTTTTTTTTTTTAAGAATCTTATAAATTTAATGAAAATATTATGACCTAAGAGATTGAGTGAACTGAATAAATCAATGATGTAAATTTAAACAGTGACTTGAACTGATACATACTATAACTGTAAAGAAGTATGACAAAGTGATAGATGAAGTAAAAATAGAAGTTGAATGAAATGTGTTGAAAAAAGTTGAAGACGACAAGAAATTCGTAATTGAGAATTATCATTGACTTATATTAACTTCGTTTTTCTTGCTTATGGCAAGAAAATACACTCTTTCTTATTAAGAACCAACTTGATATCTTATCATAGAATGACAATGATGAAATATCTATACATTACAAAAAAAAAATACCAAACTTAGACATAGCAAATTTCTTGAAATTCATGTATAATGTGAGAAGTTTTACTGGAAATATAGAAGATACAACATTGAAAGATGTGAATGTTTCGAAGTACTTTATCAGAAATAAAAAAAAAATGCGCTGAGATTCGCTATAAAAAATTTTAGGAGAAAGTTTAAACAAAATTTAAAATCAAACATGCTTTTAAATGGGAACACATATATTAAAACTATAGCACATTAAACAATTTATATTACGTCATCTCAGTTGTATCAAACTGAATAACATGAAAAACAACCACAAACTGAATAAACATGAAAATTATCAATATATGTGGAAAAGTTTCCTTTTTTCACATATAAAAAAAAAAATAACACATTGACGTACGTTAAGATCACGAAACATGCATAATCATATACCGATAAGAGCAACCAATGTTGCGGGGAGATATTCACATGATGGTCAATATCCCATGAATAAATTGATTGATTGTATTTCTAATGCTAATTCCAATAGTATTCCACGTAACTTCAACTTCATATGTTACACTATAGATATATTTATTTTTCAAATATATTGACTTTCGAAAAATCATCCTTCAATATAAGAATGATCATAGTAAGAATAAAAGAAAAGATACTAAGCATTGATTTAAAGTGTATTTATTTCAACTTAGCAACAAATCATATGCTTGAAACGAAAATTGCTTCGAACCAAAGTATAACCATCCAATTTCATTGATTCCTACAAGGACATTTTTCTCATCTAGTAATTGAATTTTTTTTTCTCATACACATTATAAGTGATGTCCAATCAGGTGTAGAATAGTTGAAGATATCCGACCTCTTTCTAAATATTAATAAGTCACTGTTGAAAAACTTATAAAAATTTCAATTTACACTTAAAGTTTTTTTTTTATATATATTTCAAAGAATTTTTTCAAATCAATATGTATATTTAAATACTGAAACTTATTCACTTCAATAAATGTATGTTTAAGTTATAAAACTCTTCGTATGTATTGAAAAATTGTAACTTTTCGTCTTCTTCGTATAAATCGATAACTTATACACTAGTTCTTCATCAATTAATCTTCTAAGTAAATCTTTCAAAGGTAAAAACATACTTATAGCTTTGCATTTGTAACAAGTTAAATTGTACATGTTTCTCGTGAAATTAAAATTTTATATGTTTTCCATGAAAATATCTGAAATTTTGTAACTTTCACATGAAACATGTACAATTTAACTTGTTACAAATGCAAAGCTATAAGTATGTTTTTACCTTTGAAAGATTTACTTAGAAGATTAATTGATGAAGAACTAGTGTATAAGTTATCGATTTATACGAAGAAGACGAAAAGTTACAATTTTTCAATACATACGAAGAGTTTTATAACTTAAACATACATTTATTGAAGTGAATAAGTTTCAGTATTTAAATATACATATTGATTTGAAAAAATTCTTTGAAATATATATAAAAAAAAAACTTTAAGTGTAAATTGAAATTTTTATAAGTTTTTCAACAGTGACTTATTAATATTTAGAAAGAGGTCGGATATCTTCAACTATTCTACACCTGATTGGACATCACTTATAATGTGTATGAGAAAAAAAAATTCAATTACTAGATGAGAAAAATGTCCTTGTAGGAATCAATGAAATTGGATGGTTATACTTTGGTTCGAAGCAATTTTCGTTTCAAGCATATGATTTGTTGCTAAGTTGAAATAAATACACTTTAAATCAATGCTTAGTATCTTTTCTTTTATTCTTACTATGATCATTCTTATATTGAAGGATGATTTTTCGAAAGTCAATATATTTGAAAAATAAATATATCTATAGTGTAACATATGAAGTTGAAGTTACGTGGAATACTATTGGAATTAGCATTAGAAATACAATCAATCAATTTATTCATGGGATATTGACCATCATGTGAATATCTCCCCGCAACATTGGTTGCTCTTATCGGTATATGATTATGCATGTTTCGTGATCTTAACGTACGTCAATGTGTTATTTTTTTTTATATGTGAAAAAAGGAAACTTTTTCACATATATTGATAATTTTCATGTTTATTCAGTTTGTGGTTGTTTTTCATGTTATTCAGTTTGATACAACTGAGATGACGTAATATAAATTGTTTAATGTGCTATAGTTTTAATATATGTGTTCCCATTTAAAAGCATGTTTGATTTTAAATTTTGTTTAAACTTTCTCCTAAAATTTTTTATAGCGAATCTCAGCGCATTTTTTTTTTATTTCTGATAAAGTACTTCGAAACATTCACATCTTTCAATGTTGTATCTTCTATATTTCCAGTAAAACTTCTCACATTATACATGAATTTCAAGAAATTTGCTATGTCTAAGTTTGGTATTTTTTTTGTAATGTATAGATATTTCATCATTGTCATTCTATGATAAGATATCAAGTTGGTTCTTAATAAGAAAGAGTGTATTTTCTTGCCATAAGCAAGAAAAACGAAGTTAATATAAGTCAATGATAATTCTCAATTACGAATTTCTTGTCGTCTTCAACTTTTTTCAACACATTTCATTCAACTTCTATTTTTACTTCATCTATCACTTTGTCATACTTCTTTACAGTTATAGTATGTATCAGTTCAAGTCACTGTTTAAATTTACATCATTGATTTATTCAGTTCACTCAATCTCTTAGGTCATAATATTTTCATTAAATTTATAAGATTCTTAAAAAAAAAAAAACCTAATCATTACACATGAACTTAATTTTATTGCACCGGGAAGAAAAACTATAGAAATTTGGACAATAAAAATCTATTACAACAGCTAATAAATTCAATTTTCGACAAGCATGATAGGATATAAAAATTGTATTTTTTTTATTTTTCTGCTAAAGTTTAAGTTCTCTGTTAGACAATAAAGCGTTTGCCTAGAATAAAATCATAAATTATTCATCATTTATGTACCAACAGTAAAATTATCATTTACATTTTTGTAGATTTTTCTTTTTAACATGACAATGTTTTACATGTAAAGTTTATTTAATAGTAATTTCCGACTTGAAAATGTAGGTAGCATTTATTTTCGATTAGTTTGATTTCAACTGACAAATATATTTCAACATTCGAAGCATATGCGAGTTATGTGAATAAACCATATGCAACTTAGCTAAATTTCAGTAATTAAGTTGTGAAGTTTTATCTTTGCCATAGAAAATACATTTATTTTTACTGATTTTTGTTAAGTGCAACGACGATCTTTTACAAAGTATGTCTTCTTGCAACATGAGAAAAGATGCGAAATGATAAGGACTTGTCTGGTATGCTTTCAATTCCTTGAGAAATAAATTTAGCTTAACTAGAAGACTTGTTCCGATTCTGAAGTGTGCTATTTCCTATCGTAATTTATAATTTTACATAATACTTGGTTTAAAAGTTGAAAAAGTTTGCACAAATTTCCTATGTAAGTTCTACTTCACTGAAAAGTTATCGGTCACAAGCAATAAAAATTCCACTTTGTTTGATTAATGTTATGCATGTGTTAATTATCATGTGTAATATCAGTTTTATTTGTGTCTTTCGAAAGCGAGCATTCATAAATTTAAAAGGATATTTCAAACTATTTTCAAAATATAAGTATCTTTTACAAGTTTTTTCCGTAATGAACTTTGCTCAGTTATATTAATATTGAATATTCATCTTACAAAATAAGCGTCTTGTAAAACACATTCCGTTTCAGTTTTCTGAAATTTATGTATAAGTTATTTAGAAATTATGAGTGGAAGTTAAAAATCTCTGTATTAATGATATATTGTCAGCACCTCTCAAATAAAAAAATTCATGTATAATTTAGTTTGTCCAGATGATGTTCAATTTTACGTAGTAACAAACTCTATATTTCTCAAATTTATGCTAGTTTTTCACAAGAAAAAAAAATATATATTCTTTAAGTTTGCCTAGCAAACTTTTTTCAGTATTTAAATTTTCTAAGTACATTCCATCACATGAGTAGTTAACTATTTCCACTAAGGAAAATATCTTATTATTTTAGTGTGTTTGATTGATGTTAGATTTTTATGTTTCTGATTGGTGATTTGCATATACTCTTTTAAAAACTTTACACAATTCGTAACATATATGTTAGAAATAATAGTATATCGCATCTGAGATTGAAAAAATTTATAACTATTATCATGTAAAGAAGGTTAAATTTTAAAAACATGTCGTTGAATATGAGTGTTACCATGAAAAAAGTTAACTAAATTACTTGTGATTTCCTTTCAGAGTATAAAAAGTTTCTTTCAATTTATCTTAAGATGTTTTAAAAGTCTTGCAGGTGATTTTCAAAACTTGAATGCATATCTACAATGTATTTAATATCTACAATTTATTTAATATTTTCCCCCGATTCACCTTTCAAGTAAAATAAACCTTAGTCAGCATGTATTGCACGAGTTAATACGACACCTTAACGTATATTATTGCAAAGTAAATTGTCTAAGTCTTTCTTGAAGTAACATAAATTTCCAACTTGTATTGATTTTCCGATTGAAAAGTAGAGGTGAAATTTTTTCTTTGGAGTATCTATAACTAATATTTATTTTAAATCTCTTACTATTTTTCTTCTGTGTAACAATTTTGTTAAGTTTTACCCGTATTGTAGCATATAATCCCACTGAGTTTGAACAATATTCAATGTTTTAAATAATAGAAAAGTTTTCAAGTAGAAATGATCTTAAATTCTCCAAGTGAATCATACTTTTTGGAAGAAAGTCCATGTGAATTCTACCTTCACTTACTAATATGTCTTTGAAATCCACTTTATTCATTCCAAGTTTTCACAAACATTTCATTATGAAAACGGCAAAGTAGGAAAACGATAATCTCAAAGACCTGCTGACACATCACAGCATCACCCGCTGCTTGCGCGTCGATGCTGTTGTTCTTGCTGTACAAATCTCCCGACCTGTTCCAACAAGTTTTAGCGTGACTCATCCTCCGATCTAAAAATGCCGGCGAATGGCGTATCACCTACCGCTACCCTGATTGGCTAATTACCGTCACCTGCTTATCTTCCCATTTAAAGATGTGAATTTTATATGTAAAGTGAATTTTTACGCTAATGCTTAAATTCTTTGCTATAGAAAGTTCAAGTATGTTAGTTTTTTTCTCTTATATGTTACATTTTAAACACATGATACGAAATTTTTACGTTATGTTTATCTTAGAAATTTTAAGTATATTATTTTCTTTTCTTATTTAACATTAACCTAAGAGTTTAATTGTATATGAAGAGTAAATTGTCACGTTAAAGTTTAAGGATATGATATTTTTGTGAGGTAAATTTTCGTGTAAAGGTTAAAATTCTTTATCTTTGAAATTTTTATTCTGTTAAATTTCCCATTATTTAACATTAACCTAAGAAAATAATTGTGTATGAAAATGTCGCGTATTGTTTAAATTGTTGTCGAAGAAAGTTTAAGTATGTTATTTTTTTTTCTTCTCTAATTTAGCATTATTCTTACACATTTTAAAGATAAAAATTTTATGCGTGAAATAAATTTTCGCATATTGTTTCAATTCCTTACCTTATAAATTTTTAATATTTCTTTTTCTCTAATTTAGCGTTATTCTTGCACATTTGAAATACATGATTTTTATATATGTAGTAAATTTTCACTCAAATGTTAAAATTATTTATCGTAGAAATTTTAAGTATGCTAATTCTTCTTACATGCCACATTTTAATGTCGTGATTTTTATATGTGAAGTAAATTTTTACGTTAATGCTAAAGTTATTTGTCGTGCAAAGTTTAAGTATGTTAGTTTTTTTTCTTTTATTTAGCAATATTTTTACATATTTTAAAGACATGATTTTTATGTATATAGTAAATTTTCGCGTAAAGGTTAAATTTATTTGTCGTAGAAATTTTAAGTATGCTAATTCTTCTTACACGTCACATTTTAAAGTCGTGATTTTTATATGTGAAGAAAATTTTTTACGTTAATGTCAAAGTTATTTGTCGTACAAAGTTTAAGTATGTTACTTTTTTTTCTTCTTTTATTTAGTGATATTTCTACATATTTTAAAGTCGGGATTTTTATGTGTAAAGTAAAATGTTACGTTAATGTTAAAGTTATTTGTCGTAGAAAGTTTAAGTACGTTACTTTTCTCTTGCATGGCATATTTTAAAGTCGTGATTTTTATATATGAAGGGAATTTTCGAGTAAAGGTTAAATATTTATCTTAGAAATTTTAAGTAAGTTACTTTTTTTCTCTTATTTAGCGATATTTTTACTCATTTTAAAGTGATTTTTATGTGAAAAGTAAATTTTTTACGTTAATGTTAAAGTTATTTATTTTAAAGAGTTTAAGTATGTTACTTTTTTCTCTTATTTAGTGATATTCGTACACATTTTAAAGACATGATTTTTATTCGTAAAGTAAATTTTCACGTTCATTTTTTTTTATAAGTTTATTTTTTATAATAATAATAATAAAATCTGATAATTATTACTAAATATTATCTTTATATTTAATAAATTTCATAATTACTCCAATTGCAACAACTGTCTACGCTAAAAACCCATTCGCTACACTATGACGTCACGAACAAATTATCTATCACTTTAACTGTTTCAAGCAAGATCGTTACACAACAACTCAACTCGCAAACGCGTTGAAGCGTGTTGAAACATCCCTAGTCTCGCTCCCCTCCCTTCTGACGGGTCGATAGTCAGTAGCACCCTCTACCGTGAAACCTGATTGGTCGGTGAAGTCACGTGATCACCCTTCATATATAGACGCTACCGGTTGCCGTCTCGCCATTTCTACTTAGATACCTGAGTGTGAAAGACGTGTTTAATACTTCGTGTTTTTTTTTTTTCTCATCGCGATTTTGTTCGTACTTGTGTAGTTATTCACAGTTATTTTAGCTTCGCAGATTTCGTTTCGATTATTCGGTAAGTGAATTTTTAAACATCTTCTCACTCCAACAAACCAAGAGAGCCTTGTTGGCCTATGACGACAAGCGGTATCTGCTGGAAGATGGCATAACCAGCTATGCCTATGGTCACTTCAAAATTCCTTAAATCATTCATTTAATCCTTAATTTTTTTTTTATTTTTTTATCTCTTTAAGCCTTAATTTAACTAAAATATTACTTTAACTAAATTTTTAAAAACTTATTTAACGTTAATTTTTTTTTCGGGATTTTGTATGTGATCATTAAATTTAATTCATGAGAGAAATATACGTTCTCACAAGTCTTCTTTTCAGATTTTTTAAAATTTAAAATTGTTTAGGATTTAAGGTAATGATGTCTTCTTAAAAGATATTATTGGATGGTTGGTTAGTGACCTCATATTTCAAGGAAATATACGTTCTTTGAAATAAGTTTTTTTTTTTTTTTTGTGTTTTTTTTTTTTTTTTTGTTGATAGGGTGGAGTGAGGCGGTACCAATTCTTCCTAAAAGAGGTATCGGGCTGGAGGTGGGTCCTCACTTTTAAAATTTAACTTCAAAATAATTAACATTTTCTAAAGTCTTTCAAATTAACTTATTCAAAATTGGTTAGGGAAGGGGGGTGGGTAGATGAGTTACCATGAAGGCAACGTCCGATAGTCGATATTTTAACAATTGTTTGGTAAAATATTGAAATGTCACGTGTAGCTCGGGGTTAGGGTTCTTTTTGACCCTTAGCAAATGGCCTTCACTTTTATTAACTTTTCAAATTTAACATTTTTTTTTTTTTATTTGTGTAACTTTGTTGCAGGTATTTTAACTTGATTAAAGGATATGTAAGTAACTCGCTAGAAAACCAAACAGTCAATCAGGAGTTAACTTTTGGTCACATGTTTAAAACTTATCAGTCACAAGCAAGGAGGAAGGAGGGGGGTATGGAGGGGCCCTGCCCGTTTCGGAATTTGAAGCATCGCTGTCAGGTTTTTCGAGGTTCTGCGCATAACAAAACGCTATGCATTCTGGGATTCATCCTAGCTCTTGTAGCTGTCGCGGACTTTAGAAATATCAACGCAATTCAAGGAGAATAAAGTTTAAAATAAATCTTTTTAGTATTTTAATGTTCGAATAACCAATTATGGCTTGTGTGGCCTACAAATGTAATAATAGATGTTCCAGAAAATCTGAAAATATTTCATTTCACAGGTAAAAACAATTCTGAAATTAAATTAAAATTAGTTTTATACTTTTTGTAGCATGCGGTAATTTCTAAGTTAATATTGTGGTAATATTAGGATTAATGATTACTATTAATGCAGTGTATAAAATTTTTCAATGTCTTGTATGGATGTTTAATTTATGAATTTAATAAATATTATTGTTTCATTATTATTGATTTCATCTGCACGTGTTAAGTAGGGATAGTGGTTGTTGATATTTCAATCGTTGGATTTTGTACTATAGTATTCTAATAAGTTAACAAAATCTAAGCAAGCACTTTATAAGGGGCAGAAATAGACAGTCCGTAGTTCCAAAAAACAAAACAAAAACAAATCTAAGCAATTAGTCTAGATTTGCGTAATTTAGAAATCAAAAGTTATGTTTTTAATTAAATATACTAGTTAGTGGATTGAGTGAATTATTTCAGTTATTCCACGTCTCTAAACATAAAATGCTCTTCTGTATTTTATTTTTAAAGATATGGGCTGTAATTGTGTAAATGAAACTTTAACGTATAATAATATAAATATTGTGTGGAATTGTTAATGTTTCAAGGTTACTAAAAACTGCTCAGCAGTGATTCAGGTTTATTTAAGTAGCAAAATATGTAAAGATTATGTGTCTAATTTTCCATACCATTCAAATAGTATTTAGGTAAAATTTTATATTCTGCAAAACTCGCACTGATTATGCCTGATAATGATAACCACAATATATATTATATGGTAAATATAAAATATACACTAGTGTGAAATGATTTTTCTCTTATTGCATAGCCTTAAATATATGAATTTAATATTTTTTTCTTATTTTACATTTCACATATTTTCCCCCTTTTTTTTACATTACGATTGATACCTAGTTTCAGTGTGTAAAATGTGAGGGACAATAAGGACAAGTAATTGAAAATTGTAATTAGTTAAATATTCAGATCAAAGTATATGTTGTAAAATAATAGTTATGCAAATTCAAATTGTACCTTATCATGTAACTCATATATAGAACTAGGTCCTTAAATAATATATTTAGTTTTGGGAAATTATTGTTTCAACATTTTTTCAGCCAATCTAGAAGGAAAGGTATTGTTAAATTTGTATGTCTCTTCTAGCATTCCTTTAAAACCTTTTTCACATTCATGCCATTTACAAAATGTGTGAATAAAATCAAAAAGGCTGAACATGCTTTCATATATTGTTAAAAATTATTTATTCAAATATTTTTATTATGTTTGAATATTATTAACGCATTTTTAATTTTGCTGAACCAAAAACATATTGCTGAATAAAACTTTGTAACATAGTATACATATATTTTTCACACTGCAATAAACTATTTTTTATATATAAAGTGTTTTTTCTTGTTATCAATACTAAAAAACATGTGGTAAACTAATACATATGTATAAAACTTTTTTTGCTTATAACCTAGTTATTTTTTGACAACTAACTCTACTCTTTTCCCTCGCGTTTTACTTTAAAATGTACTTAAGAATCACTTCAACAAATAACCTTAATTATTAAAATATATCTTCAGTAATTTATAAATAATATGCAAATATTTAATTCAGAAAAGTAAATATTTAAATTAAAATATTTTATTTAATTTTCAGATGTATTTAAATTTGCCACTACAATGTTGTAACGAAACTACGATAGCCAGTTTGGGCCATCGGGTTCGTCTGCACTTGGCTATCAGAAAGCGAAACTGCTAGGATGTATCCCAGATGCATTGCGCAGGCTGCTTCTTTTGTGCGCTACTGCGCATAAACCGGGGCCACTCCTTACCCCCCTCTTTCCTCCTTGGTCACAAGCGAGCATTTAGCTGACCGATCAGAACTCGTTGCCAACACCTGAAAACTAAATTTGGTATATATCCAATGTTATCACCACTTAAAACGTAAATCTTAACATAGAATGACGTCATACCCACTGTGACGTCATTAGTAAAAATACCTATCACTCTAACTTATTCGTTTATAAGCAGCCCTAGAACAATTCAACTCCGTCTGAAAGGTAAATCGACACTAAAAAGTGTTGCCACTGCTCAAACTTTGATATAAAACACATTATGACGTCATACCTACTGTGACGTCACGCAATAAAAACCTATCATTCTAACTTATTCATTTACAAGCAGTCCTAGAACAACTCAACTCCGTCTGCTAGATAAACCGAAACTAAAAAAAGTGTTGCCACCACTCAAAACTTTGATATAAAACACATTATGACGTCATTCCCACTGTGACGTCATACACAAACAGCTTATAATGAAACTAAAACAACAGCAGGAGGGGAACAACTCAACTCCACTTCCGGTTACGTGACTTCCGGTGACGGCATATCCTGTGATGTCACTTCCTGTGACGTCATATCCGGTCACGCCCCTTCCGGTGACGTCATCATCCCTCATCCCTGCTCCGCTGCTCCGCCATGGCCCCGGATGCCCAATTTCTAACTACTCCTGTGCAATTCATTTGATGCAAATTTTTGTTTCAAACGATATTTTATTACAATTGGTATGTAAGGTCTCTTTTATTGGTTACAATTTTCTTTTGAAAGTCACTTATCACTGGAAGGGGGCCCCCTATTAGGGTTTATACCCTGGGCTCCTACATTTGTAAGTTGGGCCCTGGATACAAGCATGTTGCTATGACATGGAATTACACAACTGGTGTCGTTCATTTGATCTTTCAATGCTGCTAAGCTAGAGACTTGAAAATACACGATTTCAGAGGAATGCGTTAGTTTTTTTTTTTTTTTTTTAATTTTTTTTTTTATAACCATAAGGCTATTAGATAGTTTGACTTAGGATAGCATGCGTAAAAGTAGAATTCTTAGAACACTTACTGTGAACTATCCATCCCATTTGGAAATAAACTAAACAAATCCCATTGATGAAAGTCCCCTGGTAAAAGTCTGTGTTAAAATGACCTGCAACTCAGATTTTGCAGAGAGCCGCTGTTGTATAGCAAAAATACAACGAAATATTTTTCATTATGATTTCTTTGAGGATGTCCTATAACATACCCACTAGAAATAAAACTTAATTGAATACGTACATAGACGAATTGACAGATTATAATAACATTACAATGTACATGGCTTGCCATTTACATAACCACATTTTCTTTCACTTCAATGATTCTTAGCAAACGGACAGCACAATCTGTCAATGCCTTAATGACAATGTTTTTTGAAATGACCAATATTTCATGCTCATTGCTAATTTTTTTCAGGTCGGAAAAAGTCTCAGTACTCTGCTTATAGAGCATGAATAGTGACCACAAATCAAGTGTAAAGGAACATATTTGTAAAAATGTCAGGATTTTGTTTGTATTCTATATCTACAAGTTAATTTTCAGATACTACTGGTATGAGATTGCTGGTATAGATTCTTTTATAATTAACTATTTTTGAGAATTATTAAAATTTACGTTCTTAATTTTAATGCAATATCATAAAAGTATATCTTCTAAAATAATGTGTGATATTGAAATAAATTATTTTATAATGATGAATTAGCTGGTTTATGCTCTTACTTTTTCCATGAAATATGTTACTGAATTAATTTTATACAAATAACTTTGATACATAAATTTAAGAGTTTGAGGAAAATTTGTTGCGTAGTATAGAGGTTAGTTTAATATATCTAGTAGGTAGATCATGAAAAAAGTTATGTCCGGAAATCTTGGGCCGATTCCCCCTCCCTATCGTACTTATACACCAAGTCTCGCCCACGAGCTAAAAGTGTAAAGTTGGTGCCTATGAGTGGAATTAGGAAATGGTCTTGAAATATACGTACTTATTTACCCATCTTACTTCATTTATAAAACAAAATTTAAAAAAATTTCAAAGGCAAAGTGCCGTATGTTGTCTTCGTCTACATTTTTATGAAAACAACAAACAAGTCTTCTTCTAAATGCAATGAATTAAGTTTAGAGTATTTGGGTTTTTCAAGAATGATGACTTCTATTTTGAATTTGGCATTAATCATCCATTTCATGAAGAAAGTTGGTTTTGGATCGGGATAAACACAAATCCCAAATATGAATCAGCATAGTCACCGGTGTGTCATAGTACTTGACTGTGACATCACAGGCATAATCCTATTAGATATAGTTTATTCAAAATATATGAATATGACTTTTTACTTCGATTATTTATCCCCACTTTTTTTTTTTTTCAATTTTTCATGTCATTAAGTGTTGGTTTGCATAACGTTACTGAAAGAACTTAATAATTCGATTCATTTAAATTTAACTTTTCTTCCTGTGGTTAGAGACCAGTAAGCTGAAACCACTAATTCTAGCGTTCGATATTTGAATAAAGTATTTACATTTACAAATCTTAACTTAAAAATGTGTACTGTTAAAATAATTAAAAAGTAAAACGACGGAACGATATAATCCACTTAAATGCTTAATAATGGCGTCTCGTCTCAAACTAAGATGACAAAAAATGAAGAAAAGGTAAATATTGAATCATGCAGTTTATGTATCCTTAACGTTTTGTTGAAATTTCCCTCTTATAAGGCATGTATATATATCAGTGTGATACTATTAAAAAATTCATAGGTTTTTAAAATACTAAACTAGATATTCCTTTCGGAATGGTTGGAAATCATGGTTGGTCCGTATAGGATTCTGCCATAAGAGTTGTTTACATAAAACCAGTGCCAAGATAAAATCTAATTTACACCTACAATAAGCATTTCACTTACGAGTAAACAAATACTGCTGCTATCATTTGTTGACATTAATCGCCTTTCCTTGGACATATACATAAAGTTTTTCAAAACTTTGTAGGAGCTTAAACCCAGAATGATAACGGCGAGGTATTTGTCAGATACAGGAGAGGAAAAGTGCATACAAGGAAAAACTACATGCTTTTGCATAAATGATAAACAATTTCTTTTTGGAACTCACATAAATTGAGGGCACTTGCCAACATTGGTGATTAAATTTTGGTTAGAATGTGCTTTACGCTACCCAATTGGCGACTTTGCAAAATGTCGCCAAATTGAATTGATACCAAACTACAGGTTGGAATGGAACCATATTGGCACTGAGTTACCAAATTTGATGCAAATTTTCCAAAAAAATTGGGCAGCCTAAAGCACATTCTAATATAATTTTTTATACCTTGATATTCCTCTTTTGATGCGTTACTTTTTCCTTTATCCTAAATTTCTAATAGCTTCTCAAAACGCATGCTAGATGTCTTACATAGTTACATGAGACCACAGTGTTTGGTTTCTAGCGTTAAATTTTATCCGAACCGATTGTTACTCCATGTTGGTTTCAGTTTATAAAGGATATGCATACAATGGCTCTTTTTATTTGAAACTTGTGCATTTAATACAAGTAAAAATATTAATTTTTATTAAAAGTGAGGCTTTTTTTTAAAAATTATTAACAAACAAAAACAAAACCTAGGGTTCTTTAAAATATTGGATTGCCTTGGCTTTGGCACAGTATTCACACCCAAGTTCAGCCAAAAGTTGATTTCTAGTCTTGAAATTGAATTTTAATTTAAATTTAGGGACACATTTTCTCCCTAAATTGGTAGTATATTTGTGAAAAGATACTAAATTAGAAAGATCTTTGTTTTAAAATATATAGAATGCATTGTCATCAACAGCAAGTCTATCTACCAAGTTTCAGTTCAATTGGATGCAGGGCCGTCGAAAACGGGAGCGACTCTCCCCCACTCCCCCAAACTTTTACACATCTTGGCAGTTGGCAAATTTACAAAAGTTCATTATAATATATTCAACATTATATATATTTACCAAATTTCATTGTATATATATACTTTTTTTAAGAAATGCAGTAAAACAATGATAGTGAAATTAATATAAAAAAGCAAGAAATAAATAATAATAACTAATTGCTGGCTATAGTTGATCAATAATATTAAAAATAACGGAACAAAATCACTAACTCACAATGGTATATTCTCTCTTCACTTTCGTTTTTTGTAGCGTAACCAAAATGAATATATGAAGTGGCTATTTTCTTTTGGTGTCGCAATTTTACCCGCGTTCACACTTTTTTCGCCAGAACTAATATAATGATATGAATTGTCATCATCGGCTGCAAAAGGGTTTAATATCAAATGATAAACAAAATTGTTTTTATTCTTTTTGATAGATGCAGGAAATCATTTGCAATATTTTTTAAATATAAAATTTTTACAATTTTTACTTGGCCCAGTTCTGTGTTTTAATATGATTTTTTTAATGCTTACCACCTTTCTTTATGCTTAGTAATTAATAACTATGGTTTTCTTTATGGGTGCGGGAACTGAAAATGAATTTCATTTATAAGCTGTTTGTATATTTATTGAAGGCGACATTTATATTTTGATTTAAAATCAAGCTCAGACTTGGTGAAAGTTAGTTTAGTTTTTAACTTAAGTTAAATTCAGTTTACTACAAAAAGTAACAAACTTCAGTCGAAATATTTTTCTTCCCAGATTAGTTTTAACACTATAGAAAAAAGCTTGCTGGTCCCAAAGAACACTTTCTAAAACAGAGATAAGTTTTATTAGGTTGGAATTGCTTTTAATAGCCAAACAGCCATTTGGCCACAAAATACAAAAATATCACTGATGTAGTTAATAAGATAAACAAGTTTGATGTCTCTTTCACCACTTTTTCATTGTACTAGTAAAAATAACATTCATGGAATTAATTTTAAACGTATTTAATATCAAACGATTTAAATTAACAAGTTTTATGTACTAAATTGCTTCTTTTCTGGCTACAAGACTTGAACAAAAATTACATACTCTCCAGATACATCAGGAGATAGAAAAATATAAATGATGGATTTGTAAGACAGAAGATCAAAAATTTTGTAGGCGGTAAACGTAACTATTCTCAGTCTAACAGTAGGTTGTTCAAGTTAAAGTATTAAATTTTTTTTTAAATTTAATTAAGATTCATTTTAAAAAAAATGTGACTTCTATTGTCAGAGACAAGATAATTTTTTGTTATATATGGTTGAATTTTGGGCCTACTGAATTGCCTTTCTAATTATTAATAAACAGTGTCGACGATCGAGCGCCAGAAGTAGAAGGGGTTGCAAACTGCAAAATTTTGAAGACATTGTTGTCAAAAATACTAAAAGTTAAAATGTAGAAATTTATCCTGTTTTATTAAATTTCTTATAGTAAAGTTCTCTACAAAATTTACTTGCCATTGAGGCTAGGTCCTCCTATGCTTAATCTCAATCAGCCAGTTTGAGCTCTAACTGACCTTTGGGTGACTTTGAATGACATTTTGCAAACCTAAACTTTTAAAGAAGTTCTGAGAACATATTTCACATACTGAGAACATTCATCACTGAGGCTAGCCCCTCCTGTGCTTGGTCTCAATCAGCCAGTTTGAGCGCTAATTGACCTTTGGGTGACTTTGAATGACATTTTGCTAACCGAAACTTTTAGAGAAGTTCTGAGAACATATTTTGCCAGACCACCGAATGAAAAAAATCAAACTCAATGTTTCTGTTCCAAATTATAAACAATTCTACGCATATCTTTTGCACTTGCTCGATAAATTCGAAAGTCAGCTAGCAGCATGGGTCCTGTTTAGAGAAAAGAAAGCGAGTTAAATTAGAATGTTGTGAATGTGGTAGCATTTTTAATGATGATTACAGACGAAAGTGCGAAAAGAGTTTTTATGGTGATAAGCGCATTACCATAAAAACAGTGGGAGCTCCATTACGAGGAAGTGAAAGGTCTACCAAAATCTATTCGATTTTAAGGGATAATTAAATGATTCTCATGACTTTCATTTTCAAAATTTTTGCTGACGATTTTTTGTATTATGCAATCTAAAAGGTTTTCTACAACTTTACGATTTTATATTTGGATTTTACTCAGATAGTTTTTTTAGAAAAGTAATTAAAAATTACCAAAGTTTACTAGATATTTAAAAAAAAATTATAAGTGAAATTAGCTAAATTCTGTATAAACTTGAAATACAGTCAACTCGCGATAACTCGAAGTTCAAGGGACTGGCCAAATTCTTCGAGTTATCCGAAGTTCGAGTTATCGGAAGTCACTCGGACGTTATCTTCTATTCAAGGCATATTCTTGGGACCTAATGAAAACTTCGAGATAACCGAATATTCGACTTATGAGACTTCGAGTTATTGCGAGTTGACTGTACTATTTTTTATCGTTTAAAACAAAAAATAACCCAAAAACTTTATTTGGAACCAAGAAATTACAGCATAATTCAAGAGAGATATTTCGTTGATTGACGGTTTATTCCGAAAATATTTCGCTCTGGACAAAGCGCCATCTACCTTTTTTCCCTTTTCCGAGGGAAAATACGACCAGTTAACTATAGTGCTCTCCCCTTCAGTCAAACCATTGAATAGGGTTTACCCTTTTACACCATTCGGGTCCAGGGGGTAAGGATATTTTTTTAAGATTAAATATTCCGTTTTCTCACCAGCGGTTATTTGAAGCGTGAATTTCCTCAACAAAAGGTTTTTAGGTTTTTTGGTGTGTTGACTGGAGTAACATTAGGGTAATGACTTGCGCTTGACATTGAATTATGAAATTCACGTAAAAATGCTTTAAAGGTGTAAAAAGTTGAAGAACGAATGCCTTCAACTCAGAATTCTCTTTCCGTGAGCATACCTCATTAACGAACGTTTTTTCTTCTCCCCTCAGTTTCACTTTTAATAAAGGATAATATAAAGATTATCGAAAAGTACATCGCCAAAATCACAATTTTAGCAATGTTTTTTTTTTTTTTTTAAAAGACCCATTTAAGAATTATTGCTAAAAAATAATATCGCCATACTGGCCTGTAATTCAAAGTGGTGCGATGTTCCATATCCCTAGTTTGTTCTGTGATCGAAATCTCTTTATGATGCACAACAAATTCTAAGCTCTTTAAAACACAATTGCTGCAAAAATGCAAATCTTGTAATTCAGTCTGGTTTCTGCAAGAGGTTTATTGACTTGGTCCTGATCTTGTTTTAGCATGGTTGTCCTTAGTTCCATTGGGAAAAAGAAAGACTCGTAATTATTTACTGTACATTATTATACGCGTGTTGTGTAAAGTATCTTACAAAATTAGATGTTTTTTTTTTTTTTTCCATCTTAGTATTGTACTTGCATTTATTTTTCTAGGCAAGCTCTATCCAAGATGCATGCGTCCCCTGAAGTATTTGCACTGATTCCAACATACGATGGAATAAAACATTTTATGTACAATGTTAGAGCCTCCGTGAGACCACCTCTTCCTAAAACAGTCAATGAATTAAAATTAGATGGGATTTGGAGCACTACTTTAGATGGAAGGAATTTCCTGTTGGCCGACATAGGAAAAGGAGAAAACCGGATTCTTGTAAGTTCGCGAATGTTAATATTTATGAAAATAAATTATCTTTATACTTTTTTATCAGAATTTATATTTATTTTATAAATTCTATTCAAATCATTTGCAGATATTCTGTACCATGCAGAACTTAGAAAAGCTTTGTGGCAGCAACAAAGTTTTCATGGATGGTACCTTCAAGGTAGTACCCAAGTTATTTAAACAGCTCTACATGTTACACTGTCTATATCTTTGGAAAGTCTTTCTTTTCATTTTCTGTTTACTGGGACACAAACATGAAGAAACATATAAAAATGTGTTAAACTGCATTAAACAACTGGCTTCTAAACATGGTTTGAATTTGGAAATTAAAGAAGCTATTTTAGACTTTGAAATCGGAGCTCTTAATGCAGTGAAAGCAGTATTTCCACGTGCAACTATAAAAGGATGTATCTTCTACTATACTCAATGTATTTGGAGAAAGGTATTTTTTTAAATAATATAAGTTATATTTCATAATTCATATTTATGATGCACTAAGTTTACGTTATTTCATACATGTGATTCTTCCGCGAATTAGCGGAAATCCGCGAATTTTTTTACGTGAATTAGCGGAAATCCGCGAATTCATCATCGGCTGAAAATCCCGTTATTCGTTAAAATTTTGGAATTAGATTAGATAAGTTTTAAAAAAATATTCAGAAATCGTTTTGAAAAGTCAGCCTTTTCCTTCATTCCCTAAAATGTTTTATTATTTCAACTGACGTGTCAAGGCCATTCTATCGATTTTCTTTTTTCATAAAAAGACTGCCCAGTGCGCTCGTTTCCCACTGTCCTTTTTCCACTATAGTTCAGGACTTGTTTTAGTCTGAACTAACTTGGTTAAAGAATAGTTAAACCGGTTTTCGATGCTGTTGCCTTTGTCACGTGGTCTTCATACATGTGATTCTTCCGCAAATTTGCGGAAATCCGCGAATTGCATCAAAATTATCCATCATCCACTAAAAAACTTGTGTCAATTTTGAAAATAGATGTATTCAATTTTTTTTCGGAAATCGTATTGAAAAGTCTGCTTTCGTCCTTCATTCCCTTAAAATGTTTCTAATAAAAATCCTATTCAAATTCAAAATCTCAAACTAAATTAAAAAATTTATAAAATTTGGCAATTTATCGCCGTGGGTTTTTTTTTTTTTTTTTTTTTTTTGCAAAAAAAGGTATTCTCACCAATTTGATTTTTAAAAAATTCCAGTGGATTGAATCGTGAATGACAGGTAATCGGACTTTTTCTGTATTTAACTATTATTACAGGGTGTCCAGAAATTTGAAAATTTATTTAAATTTTTGGCATCTCGGGAAAATCGTGGATTATGCTTGAAATTCGTATTAATGTTGGAATTTCCGGTTGAATTCAGAAATTTGACACTCCTCTTCAGTATCGGAAAAAGTCGTCTTATATCGACGTTTTTCCACAATTTTCCCATTGATCTCGCGGATCGAAAGTAGTTTCTCCTTCCCTCAGAAATGCTCTCTTTAAACATGGTTCTATTCGAAGATTTTTGACCGAAATTTCGAACATGCCGGAGATCGATGGAATTTCCTGACAAACACGAAATCTGCACACGTTTAAACTCCGCCAAACCACCGATGGAATGAATACTTTTCTTCAGAATTTTTCTTTAATATCATAGCTTCTATCTGCATTATTTACGTTGATATGCGATGGACATTTTGCTGAACGTTACGGTGATGAAATGGCCGTTTTCCCGTGATTATGGCGGACGCTATCGCTGAGAATTACGTTGTTGCATGATGATAAATTTTGTCTGAAATACGGATTTCCGCTCTTTTCTTATTAAAATTTCGATTATTCTTGAGATCGATACTAATCTACATTACAATCTTATTGAGCTTGCTGGCAAATCTGACAGCCATGGATCTTATGTGCGTTCAGACTTCCTCAAACCTCCGATGTAATGGCCAATTTTTCTACAGATTACCAATCTCTATCGCCATTATTTACGTTGGTGTATGGTACTTAGTTTCGCTGAGCTTTGCGCTGACTTAAGGTCTGTATTTACGTAAATTTACGCTGCTACGGCGGGCAATATCGTCGAAATTTACGTTGTTGTGGTGTTCATTTTTTCCGATTGTTGCTTTAATGTAATTACTCGGATTTTCGCCGATACGGTGGCCGCTATCGCCGATATTTACTTTGGAGTAATGGTAATTTTCAACTAGGAGCTTAAGCCGTTTTAATAGTAGATATTGCGAAATTTGCGGCGCTCTTTAGGTGTCATTCGCCTAGGTTTCCGGTGATGTGATAGCCGCTATGCCTGTGATTAGTGTTTGTGTGAAGATCAGTTTTGCCTTTTGATTTGAATATATACAGAATTACTAAGATTTTAATTTAATTTTGTGCAAAAAATTCGACCCAATTGTCCAATTTTACTGTATATTCTTATTTAAAATTGCAATTTTAACTGCTATAATACATAAAATAATGTATTTTATCATAAATTTTTTTTTTTTTTTAATTTATATTTTAACTAGAGCCATTAATAATAGTTAAAAAGTTAAAGCATTTTTTTTTATATAATTGTTTAAAATTGGCTTTTTCAACTGCGGAAATTTGAAGTTTTTTGCTTGGGTACTGTGTTATGGTCAGTTACATGTAGAATCTCCCTCCCTTAGTACTTACTTATCAACAGAAATGTTAGTGATAAGCAATTGTTTTCAAAGAAAAAGCTAGTGCCAAAGAAAACTGAAAGAAAGAACTACAAAAGTTGCCAAATTACAGAGAAATGTTCGCCTGATAAAAAAAAAAAATCCTAAGTTTCAAACTATCCTACCACATTCGAATCTTATACTTAAAATGAAGCTGTTTATTCCAATGCGGCTGATGTTTAGTACAAACTATTAAAGTGTACACCTAGTAACATTCCTTGTGTTTTTTGTCTGCTTAGATTTAGACGTTCATATTTATGACTTGGTAAACTATTTTGTATCTTTTTTTTTCTCAGTCTCAAGTAAGAGCCTTTAAAAAATCCTCTCTTCCTATTTTTAATATAACAACCCAATTCTTTTCTGATAAGCCATTTCTTATTTTCATACAATTTTTCTAATTTCTAAAATTAGTTCAGCACACTATTAAGTGGGATATACTTTGGAAAATATGGTGATAATTGGTCGCAAGAGGGGTCCTTGAACGTTTTTTGATGATGTTTGAATTTTTATTAGAAATTTTGCTGGACACCCTGTATTATAATTTCTGAATGTGTACAAAAACATTTTAAATCAAGTTAAATTTTTCAGTTATGATTAATACATGAACACAGTTGTCTTTATTTAATTATTGTGTGCGTGTCAATCACAATGAGACGTGGTTGTTGTAGAGTTAATAATTGAAATCAATCTTATATCCAAAATTTAACTAAAATTTGTATTGAATTTTGTGCGCTATATGTTTTTGTGTATTATGCTGTAAAATGACGAAAAACATTTCAGCTAATTTTTTGCTTGACTAATCACATGTATGTTATTTTTGTATGTGAAGGTTCAAGAGGTCGGGTTAAGTAGGGACTATAACAATGACGGATCAACAAAAAAATGGATTCAAAGAATGGCAGCATTGCCATTAGTGACTCCACAATTTATAGAAGGAGTATTTTGGGTGGCAAATGAAGAGGCTCCTTCGAGTGTCAATGAAGATGCCATCGAGCAGATATTCTTTTATATGCTGGATACCTGGCTTTCGGAAGATGCTCTTTTCGGAAGGTAAGTGTAATTATGTTCATTTAGTTAATTCTTTTCGTATTTGTATTTCATATTAGCTTCTGCACCATTAAAGTGCAGAAGCTAATATGAAATACAAATTATCGTTGCAACACTATGTTTATACAACGGGACAAAAAGTTTACTCATTATTAAATATATGTATGTATCTACTAGTTTCAACTTAAGTACAAACACATATGCAAATACATGCTAAAAAAAAGTATTAATACAAAAATTAAGCATCACACATTTAAAAAATAGTATTTGCCATGGGTGCCCCCAGGAGGGTGCAAGGAGGTGCATTTGCACTCTTCTGGCTCTTGAAAATTTAAAAAAAAATGGGAGGAAAGATGTAAATTCTAAAAAAAAGTACATATGCCGTTTATACTTTTATGTTACAATGAGCATTTTTTTTCTATTAATTTAGTCTTTTGTTTCTTTTCTATGTCGTTTTTTATAGCTACTTGCGTGACGCGTTTCTGGTGCTTGTTGTCTATGATTATTAGAGGCTGATGAGTAGAAGTATTTATTCTTTTTATTGTAAAATCATTTCCTGTGTAACTCTCAAAATTCTAGGAAAATGTTTTGTTTTTTTAAGTCATCAGATATACTATCTTGAAATCTATTTTTAAATTTCAATTGAACATATTCCAATACTGCCTTTGTGTTTCATTTTGAATGTTTTTTTTTCCTTTATATCCGAAATTTGAAAGAAATAGAAAAAGGGTACTCTTCTGTATTTTTGCATCTTCGAATTCCTCTATTTTAAACACTGTCTCTTGAATGCCGTGAGATCTAGTTGGATGATAAAAAAATTTTAAAAATATATATTTTAATATTTTTACTATTTTGTATTTTTTTCTATTTAACAGGGTTGCGCTTTCAAAAATATATACCATGAATTTTAACTATTATCAAAGAGTATAATTTATAATGCATATATATTAATTGACATTTCTAAAAAAATTAGTGATTTTGATAAAAATCTAGTCTTGCACCTCCTTACAAATATTCCTGGGGGATTTGCTTTATATCAATAAACTTTTGTTTAAACTTAAGCTCAGTCTGCTGCTTCGCCATAGGACTTGGCAGGAAAACACTACTGTTAACAACATTGAACATAGAAAAGCATCGCAAATTAGTAGTTTAATATTATAATTGCCAATATACCTCTTTTATGGACTCGTTAAGTCAATATATAATGGCCCGCAGTAGAATGATATGTACGATTGAATTCCCTATCCCTAGTTTTTAATATTAGGTATCAAAAATCTATATATGTACCCTCGTTTCAGCTCTATTTGGAACCATTTCGGAAACCAGTCTGAACGGACAACAAACATTGCTGAAGGGTGGCATAGCAAGTGAAATGGAAAAGCGAAGACAAGTCAATTAAATATGTTTCAATTAATCGAGCTACTCCAAGAAGGACAAAAAGATAATGAAAGATTCATGGTGATACTGGAAACTGGGCCTCAGCCACCATTAGGAAAGCTAAAGTATCAAAAACTAAACAAAAGGATACAAGATTTAAAATCCCAATTTGTAATGGGTCAAAGATCAATTATTAGTTATGTGGATGCAATTTCTTTTTGTTTACATTTGTAAAATTTAATGCCTAATATATAAAATTAAATTTTCAATTTTAAGCCTATTTCATATACTTTCAGGGTTAGCATGGTTTAAACCAATTTTTTTTTTTTTTTTAAGAATAATTTAAAATTGTATATTTATTTATTTACTATTAGATTTTTCAAATTATTTGAAGCTGTAAATAACTTCTACTTTTAACCAAAAGTTTTCCATTCAAAGATATCTTTCCCGAAAGGTATTTATTGAAAATGTAACAGTTATAGAATGATGGCAAATGCAAGAAAATGGTATAAAAAAGTTTAATTCTGATGTATTGAAGGAAGTTTAAATAATTTTTATTGCAAAAACAACTACAGAGAATCTTGAGAGAATTTTTTCTTTCTTTTTGGAGTTGTACAATTGTTGCGTAATAGACTGGTTTTAGAAAAAGCAGCAAAGCTTGTTTTTTTATTCAAAATGTTAAATCCAAAATTTGTTTTAAATAGAATAAAGATATAAGTATTTAGTTTTCTTTCTATTTTCTAAGAAAATAATTCACGAAATGAAATATTTACATTCTTGTTATTATAACATGATTGAGTGAGGTTTTTGTAAATGAAAAATTATGCGAATACTATAGATAGATTAAGTTCTAATCTATTTTTAAATTAATCTTGCAATTAAAGACTACCTATTGAACAATAAGTTTTCATATTAATCTAATAGATATATTGATTTTTATAATTATTCAAAAGTATTAATTAAATTTAATTTATAGTCTGCATTTTGAATTTGTATCTAAAAAAAAAAAATTTTTTTTTTTTTTTCGTGTTTTAAGAACATATTTTTAAATCTTGAAAATATTACTTTGAATAATTTATCGGCATTACTGATGAATCCATGTATTATGTAGTAAACAATTACCGTTGTATTATATTGTATACATTGAATTTAAAAAATGGTATCTCTCAATAAAATATTAAAATTATGATTTGAAGGTCCACATAAGTAGCAACAACTGTTTATTTACTTAGTTTAAATTATTTTCAGAAGGAATATTAATAGTTATTTGAACATTAATTATTCTAGTTAATATCAAATTTTATTTATAAATATGTATACAAGTAATTTGATAAGATTTAAAAAAAAAAAAAAAAACTAGTTTATTTTTTTAAAAAAAAACTTGTTTTTTTTCCAACCCTGCTTTTGTTATTCGTATAATTGTTTGTAATCGTATTTTGATAATGTATCGTAATTTCATATTAATAAATTTATTTTAATTTTATGTGATTTTGCATTTTATTGCAAATTTTTTAAAAAGAGCAATCTAAATTTAAGAATAAAAAAAATAATGATACACGTTTCTCTCAATTAGGTATCCTTTTCATACATTCTAAAACTTTTAATAAAAATAAATTAGTATTAAATTCTTATAATAAAAATTCCAGTGAACATTACTCCAAAATTATTTTTTTAGCATAGTCCATATTTCATACAATATAGTTTAATTGTTTTTATATATTTATTGATAGCCTTTTTAATACTCGTTCTATCAATATTTTAAGAAATTAACATGAGAAATAAATTTTAATAGCTTAAAAAAAAAGTTCGTATTACGATTTTATGAAATAATTTAGATTTGTGAAAACGGTAAATTGACTTTTTAACCCTGCCTGAATTGAAGTAGAGACGTATTCTCATATAAATCCTTGTGCCAAATACAAATATATTTTGTATTTTTAATAGTATTGCATATTGTCCCAAATTTAATGAAACCAACACATTTTGTTCCAAATTGAATTAAACTAATTTTATATATTAGATCGCATAAAGTTACGTATGGAAAGGGGGGGGGGGGGGAGTTAGACGATAAATACACATTCTCCCTTAATGTGTAACCATGTACCAACTTTTAGTAGACTTCTCAAGGATGTAAAAAAATTAAACTATTTTAAATGATTCTACACATCATTTTGAAGAATTATTTAATTTCCATTAATTTTAAAAACAAAAAATATCTTACTTTTTATTCAATAAATAATAATCATTCTTTAAATTTTAAATATTTTTACAAAGGCTTGTTGAAAGGTTAATATAGATTGTTGTGTCAGGAAACAAAAATGGGCAATTCTCTGAAAACTGAAATCACCACACCTAAAAAAAAAAAAAAATCCAGAAGGAATGTAAAATTAACGAATTGCTACTAAAGTTAGATTTACCTAAGTATTAGAAGCTACCTAAGTATCATAAAAAATTTAATAAAAAACAAATTGCGGTGAAATTTAATTTTAGTTTTTGACTTGAAAGGTAACTCATTTCATCGACTCTAAATTATGTAAAACAGAATATAATAAATAAGCGTTTTTTAAAGGAGCAAATTCAAGAAAAACAATAAATATTGTATTTAATGTAGTCAGTATAAGTAGTAGAAATACAAAATTCTAATAGTATTACCTTCTAGGTAAAAACAGTTATGACACTAAGCTCAAAGTTTAAAACCCTTATATGTTCCATGCGTTGCCTTAACAAAACAACAGGCCCAAAACGTTTTGGAAAATGTTTGATAGTCATAATATAAATAACATCTACTCAAATCAATAGTTAATTTGTTCAAGAATAGAAAAAAGAGCGTAAAATGCCCCGTGCATCAGCCAGAGAAACTCCCATATTATAAAGGCCTTTTTTTAAGGTACTTTTTTCTCAAGAAAAAGGAACCCATCTTTCGAAAAAGCACAGTTGTTGTGGAAAGTGGTCGTGAACCAATACTTCTTTTTTGTCATCTAATGTATAAAAGTTTTTTAACTTTGACTTGAACATTTATTTATATGAATCTAGGAACGCGGCAGTGTTCCGCAGCCAATTCCGATGTCAAAGCTGCAGACATGCAAGTGAATATTATGTTAATAGGTTACGCATTTTCCTTTAAAATTATCATGATTTTTGCTTTACGTATTCTCAAACATGGGGAAAAATCGCCATGTGTTAGGCGGCTCATATAATGGACAATTCCTGCATTTTTTTTTTTTTTTTATTCAATTCTAAATGTTTAGAAAAGACCATAAACACAAAATATCTGCTCAATGCGCTTTTTTTCTTAAATTTGCATTTAAAGTTCCCCTGTTAGACTTTGGCAAGAAAACGATTCATTCGGCTTAAATTGAATGTAACGTCACTTGATCTCAAATAACTTGGCTTAAAAAGCAGCAACGCAAATCAGTTTTACAAGTTTCTCGCAAATCATTTCAACCTGTACGGAATATGGCAACTGTCTACCAAACCAACGCCAACTATTTGGCAGAAACCTCACGATAACCATAGAAACGGAAGGAAGTTTCGACGTCACAGCTATAGTGGAGTGTTTTGATCGGACTGGTTTTGACTCGGTTTTGGGGCATTTTTTTTTTTTTCTTAATATTTAAATAACTAATTTATTTAAAGAACTTTTGTTTGAATATTGGAACTATCACCATGCAGCCCAACAATTATTTTTGTTCTGTCACAAAATTGCCGCCTATCTACGCATTTTTAAATTCTTCATATTAACTTCAGTTTTGCTTATTTGTCCAATCGAGTTGAAACTTGGTTGATAGACTCTTTGTTGATGGCATGGAACGGATGAGGTAGACTCCTTGTTGATGAAAATCCATTTTGTCATAATTTGGGAGCAATAAAAACAAAGTTGTTGACATGGAACGGGGATGTTTTTGTAATGGTGAAACATTTTAATGTAAGGTAGAATTTTAGACTTCTTGCCTGCAAATTTTCCGTGAATTAAGTTCACAATTATTGCAGTTCAATATTTCAGTCGTTAACTCATAATAAGATCTAAAATTTGTCTGGCAAAATCAACCAAGTATAAAGTTAGTGATTCTTTTTCTGCGTACTATTTAGGAAAATCACTCGGATTTCGTGCAAAGGGTTAGTTTTCTAAAAGTTAAATCTAAAATGTCCATGACAGTACAAAAAAAAAAAAAAAAAAAAATGTAGTTAGTGGTTCCTTTACGTTAGTATGGTATCGCTTAAGATAATAGCTCGAATTTCTTGCTAAGAAGGATATCTGAGTGTTTTTTTAAATTTTTGCTATCAATACTTGACTACACTTTAAACTTGGTAAATTTTTTTGGAAATAAATTTTTTAAAATGATAATGTCTTTATTGTTTCAACCTAAAATAAGGCTGCTAACTGCTTATAAATGGATTTATAATTCGCTTAAATATATTCGTTTTGAACAAATTGAAGGAGTGCATGTTGATTACAAATACATTTAATGTTATAACTTGTGCTGCCATCTATTAATCATAATGGTAGTTATAAATATATTTTAAAATATTTAAATGGAAGTTGCTTTTAATTGGTTCAATATAAATACACGGACGCCCCCAGAAATATTTGCATTGGGGTGCAAGACTAGATTTTTATCAAAATCACTAATTTTTTTTTTTAGAAATGTTAATTAATAATTATGCATTATGAATTATAATCTTTGATAATAGTTAAAATTTATGGTATACATGAAAGCACAACCCTTCAAGAGAAAAAAAATACAAAATAGTAAAAATATTAAAATATATATTTTTAACGATTTTTTTTTTTATTATCCAACTAGATCTCATGGCATCCAAGAGACAGTGTTTGGAATAGAGGAACTCGAAGTTTCAAAATACAGAAGACTAAAGTTTTTTTTATTTCTTCCAAGTTTAGGATACAATAAAAAAAAAAAAAATTAAAAAAAAAAATGAAACATGAAGACAGTGTTGGAATATGTTCAGTTGAATTTTAAAAATAGATTTCAAGATAGTATATTTGATGACTTAAAAAACAAAGCATTTTCCTAGAATTTTGAGAACTAAACAGGAAATGATTATACAATAAAAGGAATAAATACTTCTACTCATCAGCCTCTAATAATCATAGACAACAAGCGCCAGAAAATCGTCACGCAAATAACTATAAAGAACGACATAGGAAAGAAACAAAAGACTAAATTAATAGAAAAAAAATTGTTCATTGTAAAACATAAAAGTATAAACTGCAATTTTTTTTTTCCTTTTTTTTTTTTTAATCTTGGAATTAACATATTTTCCCTAATGTTTTTTTTTTTTTTTTTTTTTTTTTTTTTTTAATTTTAAAGCCAGTGGGGTGCAAGTGCACCTCCCTGCACCCTCCTGGGGGCGCCCATGTATAAATAGAAACAGTCTGTATAGAATTTCTTTTACTGATACTTATTAAATAATAATTTAATTCATTTTCAAGTGTTTCAAAAAGGTTTGCCTTTTTAATTTGTTTCTATGTTTAAGGAAAATCAGTTTCTCTGACATAAGGAAGGAATGGAATCACTTCAAGATTCGTTTTAAAATTTATTTCTTATGAGTTTTAATGTTAAAGTTTGTTTTGTAAAGTTATAAAGGAAAAATAGTGTCAAGAAGTTGTTCAACAACTGAGCGGAAGTATGGGAAACAAATCGGGAAGTTTGGCAATTCTGGCAATAAAGATTTTGTCAAACATTTTAATAAATCAGTTACAATAAAAATATATACCACAAGAGCAAGAAATCAAATTACTGCAAACGAATTATTCCACAGTTCCTTTTGTAATCATTTTACACAAGTATTTGCCTTTAATTTGATTAAATTTAATAACTTTTAAAATTGTATGAAAACCTTTTTTGACCTTGGTGTGTAACCTTTTAGTTTTGCAATGATATGTAATGTGTGGTAGTGAAAATTACGGTTTCAAATGCTTTCAGACAACTAATTTTTAAATAATAAAAACTCCCTAACAGTAAATTTATTTATTAAAAATGAACAGGAATTTATACATCCACGTCTAAATATATTTTATTTATTCTGACTAATTTTGGCTACAATAATGTATCAGATATAATTTTCATTTGCATAATATTAAAATAAAAATTAAATTTTCAATAAATACTTCATATATATTAAATTAAAATGTTTGTTATATTCATAATTTTTCAACTGGCGTCTTACAACTTTCTAGTTTTAAATACAATATGCTGGGATTAGATAGCCTTAAATTTTTGGTTTAGGTTAAATAAAATTTGAAAAAAATCGCATATTTGGATTGCATGAATATGAGAGAACTTTATACAGAATGGTGTTTTAAAATAGTTTACACTAAATTCGATTTTGTTAGTGTGTTTGTTTACAGCGTGCAAATCTTTGGAGAACTAATTAACCTAGTTGCAGTCATCCAATCGAGCTGAAACGGCAAAACTAGTCTCTCAAGTTTTTGGAGTAAAAATAAAGTTAGTCAAAGACACAAACATCATGAAAACTCAATATATAAGTTGCAATTGCACATAAAAATTGGCAATGCATACAAAGGTTTTATAAATAAAAACAAGGAGTGTGGAACATCGCACAACTTTCATCAATTACACTATAATACTGATGTGGATTTGTGTCATTTACCATTTGTATATTTTCATCCTTCATTTAGAATAAATGGCCAGTTTGGGGATATTTTTTGCTATAATTCTTTAATCTGTTTTAAAAAAAATCGCCATAATGGTGATTTTGGCGATATACTTTTCGATAATCCTTATATTATCCTTTATTATAAGCGAAACTGAGAGAAGAAGAAAAAACGATCGTTGATGAGGTATGCTCAAGGAAAGAGAACTCTGTGTTGAAGGCATTCGTTTTTCAACTTTTTACGCCATTAAAGCATTTTTATGGGAATTTCGCAGGTGAGCATGCTTAGAACACCTTAAGAAAAATTAGCACAGCGATTTTTATTAAAATCGTCAGAGCAGTTTTGTAGCAATCACTGAAAAACATGATTTTTTCAAAGGCAGCCACCTTATGCGCATGTGCGATTTTGACTTTGACGAAAACCTTAATGGTAGGTCCAATGGCCGCCACTAACCCTCATATCTAATTTGAACATTGTAGGTCAATTTGCTCGGGAGTTATACTTACCACAGACACACATACAAGCACAGACATTTTTTCTTGATCACTTTTTTAAAATCAGGATGTTCCAAAACATGGGGAAATGCAAAAAAAAAAAAAAAAAAAAAAAAAAAAAAAAATCGAATTTTTTTTTTTGACTGAATGCTATACTTTAATATTATATGTACATATTATTATATTATATATACTTTTTATATATACATATGGATAATTGAAAGTAAAAAAGCGTATTTATGGGTCAATTTACATCTTAAAAGAAATAATGTTGGGATAAATCGTATATTTTTTAATATATAATGTTAAATTTTGATTTGGCGACTTTTGAAATATTGGAAAACGTCAGGAAGAATTCCATTTCATTGTTGTGAATTTCCATTCGCTTGGAACAAAACATTTTTAACGAAAACAACAATTAAAGAATCTTTTATAAATGACCTTCTAAAGTTTCTTAACTAATAATCAACAGGAAACATTCAAAAGACGTATCAAAACAATTAATGAATGAAAGAATGAGAAATATTAGAAGGACTTCTAAAAATAACCCTGCAAAATAAAAAAATAAAAGAGCGATTCCTTGGACATCGCCTCTGTGATTCTATTTAATCCCGTTACGGAAAGGTCGTGTCCAGATAAAGAGAGGAGGAAAAGAATAAAGGTACTCTTGCAGCTTCAGCGAAAGCTTAAGATAAAATATGGCAGTTTACTAATGTGGTAGTAGCATCACATAAAAGAATAAGCAAATATTTAAACAAAACAAAAACGCGCCTGAAACTTAGCTGAATCGGCTTTGTTTCCCAGACGAGGCATTAAAACGTTCAGTTGTGAAATAAAATAAGGTTTCACTTTGCAAAAGAATATTGGAATGGTGGGAGAATTGAGTGGTGAAAGTGCAAGTGTGGATTTTTATAGTTTTTGAGGGATTTGTTGACCGATTCCTGCCCTATAGACCTAATGCTTAAGGGGACATGGGACACTGAAATCACCAAAAATGACTTTTTTTTGTTTTCATTCTGTAAAAATTGCTTATGCCACTAGCTTTAATTTCGCGTTTGAATTTTTGAAATTCGATGATTTTAAGTGGTAAAATCTTTATTTTAACTAACTATTTTAACGCATCGCACACTTGTTGACAAAGGCTAAAAATGCGTTTTTCTCAGCTTCGCTTTTTCCCATTTTACTTATGTTCGAAAAGCTCCTTGCGATTCATTTTTTGATAAATCCACCTAATTTTTTTGTATTAATAATTTTTAATGTTCTATAAAGAAATTTACACATGCTTTTTTATGTCACATAATTTTTTATATATTTTTTCATGTTGGGAATTTGAAGTATGTGCATTTTTTAATGAGAAATCACTGGCACCAAGTTTGAAATTTTATTTCTGTTCAACTATTGCACCTAAAGATAAAAGCATGTTTGAAAATGTTTATAATATATTGATAAACAACTTCAAATTTTTCTTTCATGTTCGTCAAAATATTGTGTCGCGAGGAGCATTTTGAAAAAAATTAAAATTTCGTGTTATTTTAGTGCATTTTTCTCAATAATTTACTATCTATTTTATATTATCTGCTCAAATTGTGTTGTTTTGTTTAAAGTCACATCTTCTATGTTTATGCCAAATTTTATTTAATTCTTGGCAAAACTAAAGAATTTTGTCAAAAGTGTCCTATGTCCCCTTAATTTAGTTAGGCGACAATATCTTTCGAAATATAGCTTTAAAGGGGAACGTTTCAGCTATTACATGTCGCCAAATTGAACATATTTGAATTAAGATTGGTATCTGGATAATAAAACGTAAGTAAAAGTTGATAAATCTAACGTAAGCCAATAAAAACGCATTTTTTTAATATTTATTTTGATTAAACAATTGAACACAGGAAAGAGTTTACAACTATGATCGGTTAAAATTATTTCACTTATAGCGTTGCTACGCAACGCTGAATTGACTGGCCTTCACTTCATAATGAATTTATGCATTTGCGTTCAATTATTTTTTATTTATTTTGATTGAAACCATTTTGGCTACAGGAAAGAGTTTCAACAATGATTGGTTAAATGGGATTTATTCAGAAGCTTGTGAAAAAGCGATCTTTTAGTAAGAGTGACAGCCCCCAAAATTTGATACAATGCATTGTCATCGACATCGAATCTATCTGCCAAGTTTCAGTCCGATTGGATTTCGGCAAGTGGGTTAATTAGGCCTCTACAGATTTTCCCGGCAACGGCAAACATACTGTTACGAAATTTTGTATATTTGTAAATATTTCGTAGTGTTAATTTTGTAAATAGTAAAATGTTTGTATATTTCGCATAAGGCAGTGCAATAGTTCGTGGTTAGTTTGCTTCCCCGCAATTTGTGTCTCAATGCTTGATAACGAGTTTTACAGAGGTAACACTGGGAAGCGAGTTTTACAAGGAGCAGGGCATTTAACATTACAGTAATGGCAATCTCGCCAAATTGGCGAGATAGAGCCAAGTTGGCGACGGTTTTGGCGACTAATTTTTGTCGCCAAATTTGGCGAGAAATTGCTAAACTTGGGCGACCATTTGGCGATATTTTCGGTGCCCATGTACATGTATAGGACTTTTCGACTACGATCTGGAAAGTTCTCCAAATATCTGCCTCTATATTAAACTTCAACTTAACTAGACATCACTTAGACGGTAGATCGTTACAGTGCTCATAGGTATTTAATCCATTTTGGCGGAGTGAAGACATAATTCTCGCCAAACCTTACAGCCTTTTGTTCTCTACAGGGTTGTGGTTTGGCGAACATTATGCTTTCACACCGCCAAAATGGATTAAATACCTATGAGCACTGTGACGATCTATCGTCTAAGTGATGTCTAGTTAAGTTGAAGTTTAGTATAGAAGATTCACGTATGTTCGCCTCCCCTATAAAAGCTCAAGAGAGCTGGTGATGGAGTTAGTTGAGTTCATTAGTTGACTGGAATTACTGAGTCTCAGTGAACATTTCGAGTAGTTCTAAAGCGAACTGTATTACATTGTCTTTTGCGGTGATTTAGCAGTTGTGTTGTTAAGTTTTTAACTGCTGTTTTGTTCTCTATTGTTGTGAAAAGAGCTGTATTGTGTCAACTAGAACGAGAAGTTCTGGAGTTGTAAAGGAATCTGTGAAGAGTTATATTGGAATAAATTTCTGCAAGTTTTGATCTGCTTTGGCTTCATATCTTTCGAACCCGTCCACGCAACAATACATACCCAACCAACTACCCACACACAATAGTTACATACACAGTTCCCAAACGCGCATTTAATATAAAGGATTTAAAAACACTAATTTTTACTTTCAAATTGAATTAATGGTCTTTTACTGTCGTTATAACTTGTGTAAAAGTCCGTTTGTTTTTAAGTTTTACTTCGGGGGATATATTGCGCTTCTGGGACCGAAAAAGGTTGTTGTAGAAGATTGTTGGAACACTTTATTGCTCTAGAGGCCAAAAAAAAAAAAAAAAATCTTTGGCAACAGAAAAAGAAATTGAAAGGAAGATTTTAAACATTTGATATCTACTGCTCTCTTAATAGATTATAAGCGGTTTTTGTTTTGCAATCAGATAAAGGCCAATCAAATAATCCATGTATTCATTATCCTTAAAATTGTAGTTGAGATCAGTGTTTAAATTCATTGTTGCAAATTGTTATCGCCAAGTTTTGTCATGACAACCATTCCAAGTTGAAAACATCGCAGAGTTCTTTAATTTTTGTTTGGATCCAATCGACCTCCTAACTTTATAATCCTTTTCATTTTTTGAAAGCGATTCAGTAAATTCAGACTTGAAGTTAAAATTTCTGACATTGCCGAAAGAAAACCACTGTTCAGATTTTTACATTATCAGAATCAGTGTGTCATGTTTGGCCTAACTCCGAGGTTGATTGTTTGAAAGATTAATATTATTCTCTATACTTGATTTATTAGAAAATAAAGATCCGAATAATATATGTCCGTCTATTCGTAGTTCAAGTTAGTAGACTGTTGAGTTGGTTATAATACAGTGTTACTGTTAACGTGTATACGTGGCTGGGGGTTCTCACAACGATTCAGTATTATACAAGGGTTTGGAAGCTCAAATTGAGATTTTTGTTCCGTTTAATATGGTAACAGAACTAGTTGTCATAACGATTCGTCATTGGTGAAAACAATATTTAACTAGGAATATCAAATACTCAGTTTAAATTTTATTATTTGTTGTCGCAGAATATTTTTTAATTTTCAATAAACTTATTTAGTTAATATAAAATTAATTAATTTTAGCTTCTATATTTAAGTTGTGATAAGCTACTACAAAGTCTACGTCAGTCGATATTTCTGCAGGAGGTCTTAAGCAAAGCAAAAAAAATTTTAAACTTTTTTTTTTCTTGTCTTTTGTCAATTTGACGATGTTTTATTGCTTTGAAATATTTCCCAAATATAACGCCATAATCGATAAATTAAGGATTTTTTTTTATTGTACTCTTATTCTATCCATATCTATTGCCATCCTATTTATTTCCTCTTGGAATGAGAAAGTCGCTCCAGAGACACCAACTTTTTCTGAAATTTCGAAAAAAAACCATCCAGTTTTCAAAAGTATTCCTTACAAAAAAAAAAAAAAACAAAAAAAAAAAAAAATTCGTATCGATGTCGAAGATAATTTGCCCGCTGTTCTTTTCCCATTGAAGCGTGGAACGTCAGCTGAAGCCGAGGAAACACATCATTCTAATGAATTGACAACATGAAGACAAATGGTGAGAGTAGGGAGAACGCCGCCATGCATTAAATAAGTTCCTATTCTTCCAGTCAGCCAAATAAAAAAAGAAACTCTCATTGGCAATTTATCCCCGCTCGTGCCGGCCGGCTAACCTAGTTTGGTAAATTTAATATATATGGGGGGGGGGGGGGGGGAAGAGAAGGGAAACAAAAAAAAGAACGGAAATGAATCGAGGAATCGTTTGCAATCAATGAAAATGCAAAATGAGCTGACGTTGCGATATTCGTAACGAAAGAAAAACACGGGATGGTAAGGTAGATGTCGTATTTAGGTACTTCTACATGCCGGTCTCAGGGGATTCGATTGTCTGGCTTTTCGGTGGAATGTTTCGAAAAGAATGGAATAAAGATTGTTTATTTTCATTTCTAAGAATGTGTTTCGGTTGAGAATTCGTTTTATTACTCAGTTTCATGTTTCCTTTGCGCATTTTTACGCAAAAACTTATATTATATTTTTTATTTTTCCTCTAACGTATTGTCTGCTTCATCGATGTTAGATCTCATATTCGCGATCTACCTGCCACTTCATTTCTTTCTGTTACTTTTTCTTGAGCAATTGCGAAAAGGAAGTTATTACAATTGAAATATGACTGTAGGAATGCATACTATTTTTTTATGATCCATTTGCACCATTTTAAGACGTCACTGAACTTAATATTGAGTGTCAGACGATTGGAAATCATTCATTCGAAGTAAATTACTCACGGAAAACAATTACTAATATTAAATTTAAATTGAAGTTTTAAAAATAGGATTGAAATTTTACCACTTGGAAAGCAATACCTGGAAATATTCAAATAATTTTTTAACGGAAAAAACTAGAACTAAAAAAAAAAAGTGTTAATAAATATTTAAATAACTATGCCACTGTGTTGAATATTGAGTGCCAGACGATTGCGAATCACTCATTCGAAGTAAATTACCTTCGGAAAATCATAACTAATATTAAATCTAAACTGAATTTTAAAAATGGGATTGAAATTTTACCGCTTAAAAAATAAATCCTGGAAAAACTTAATAAATTTTGAACGGAAAAAGCTAGAACTAAAAATTCATTTTTAATAAATATTAAAATGAATGTGTCAATGTGTTGAATATTGAGTGTCAGACGATTGAGAATTACTCATTCGAAGTAAATTACATACGGAAAAAAATAACTAATATTAAATTTAAACTGAAGTTTTAAAAATACGAGTGAAATTTTATTACTTGCAAAATGCGAACCTTGAAACTGGAAACACTCAAGACTAAAGTGTTTCCTCAGTCTTGTGTTTCTCAGCATGAAGTGTTTCCTCCGTGAAGACTCAAGAGTTTTCACTCAACACTGAAGTAAGACACCTAGTGAAGATTTTTGAAAGTTATTTATTTTATCACAAAAACTATGTGACAAAAAAAAAAAAAAAAAGTCGATTATAAAAGTGAAGAGCGTCCTCGATTTAGAAAATTAAAAATAAAAGGGGAGTAAGAAAGTGGTAAAATCACAGAAAACTAGGTGTGTGGAACATCGCACAACTTTCAATTATACTAAAATACTGGAGTGGATTTGTGTCGTTTACCGTTATTATATTTTCGATATTTTTTGCGATAATTCTTGTATGGATCTTTTTTTTTAAATAATAATAAAAAAAAAAAAAAAAACTTTAGCCAAAATTACGATTTTGACGATATACTTTTCGATAATCCTTTTAGTATACTTTATTATAAGTGAAACTGTGGGGGGAAAAAAACGATCGTTGATGAGGTATGCTCAAGGTAAGAAAGCTCTGTGTTGAAGGCATTCGTTTTTCAACTTTTTACGCCATTAAAACATTTTTACGGGAATTTCGGAGGTGAGGATGTTTCTAACACCTTAAGAGGCATTTGCACCGCGATTTTTATCAAAATCGTAAGAGCCGTTTTTTAGCAATTATTGAAAAACACAATTTTTTCAATGGCAGCTACCTTATGCGCATGGGCGATTTTGACGAAAATCTTAATGGTAGGTCCCATGGCCGCCACTAACACTCAAACCAAATTTGAACATCGTAGGTCAATATGTTCGGGTGTTATGCTGACCACAGACACACAGAATGTTAGTGTTTTTGATTCCTCCCGAGCAGACCTTTCTTTTAATATATCACACGTATCTGTAGCATTTATAGTTTTGTCTGGGAATGTTGACCTCGGACAAACGGACAAGGCCATTGCATAAGCTTCTTTTACTATACTAGTGAAATGGTGCCCAACAAGGATTTATAGCACGAGTGCAAATGAGAATTGATACAGACAGGGACTGATCAAGATTTTTAAATCCTTTATATTGAATTCGCTTTTTTATGTATGTTTGCCGATGGGAGCGGAATCTGCGGAGGCCTAATTAACCCCCTTGCCGTCATCCAATCAGTCTGAAACTTGGCAGATAGGTTCGATGTCGATGACAATGCATTCTATGAAATTTTGTGGCTGTTACTGTCGCTAAAAGGTTGCTTTTACTATGGAATATTAATAAACCAACTTGCCGTCATTCAATCGCATTAAAACCCGACCATTGTTCAAACTCTTTCCTGTTGCCACTTTTTTTTTAATAAATAAATAATAATAATACTTCAATCAGAATAAATAAATGATATTTAGATGACGTTCACGTTCATTTTTAATGAATAAATTTTGAAACATAGTTTGCAGCACATTTTATTGGTAGAAATGTGTTTGGTACCGGCCCCGTGTTAATGAACATAAAAATTGATAATGATTGAAGATTTTTTAAAAACTCTGTTTTTATGGATTATATTATTAAAATCTTACTTGTTGCAAAAGTAAGTAAAAGTAAACTGCATTTTGCGAAGTATAAAAACAAATTAAAAGTATTAAAATCAATTCTAATTTACTGCATTTTCGTTTCTGTATAGTTAAACACTGGTCAAGTTTAAATCAATACTTTAGAAGTGCAACAGGTTTTACAATTCAAATTATGTGCACATAAAAAGTTAAATATCTAAAAGGATGTGTAATCTCAAAGTATTTTTTACAAGTACAAATTTAAAAGCATCCCATGTAGCGCAGCAGTGTTGGCCAATGGAAACAGTGGTTATGGCCAGTCCTAGCTGAAATTCGAGCATCGTTCAAAATTACACGATTTTTTTTTAAAAATTAAACATGTCAGAAAACCATCACAAAATATATTTCTTACTCCTCCGTTCATTTTTATAAAAAGATATTTTAAATTTAAAACCCTTCATCGACATTTCAAAATTTCCAGTATATTTTATCCAGCGTTAGGCGAGATCGGTCAAGATCCGTAACAACGGCTAGTCTGCAACGGTCCACATCGAGATTGGGCAATATCGTGCGATATTGAACAGCATATTTGTGCTACTGGATATGTTAATTGAAAATGAACCTAAGAAATAAAGGATTTGTATAATGTGACCAGATGTCCTGATTTTTGGCAGGACAGTCCCGCTTTTCACCTCACTGTCCCGCTAACCAAATTTTCCACCAAACTGTCTCGCTCTTCTTTTACAGAGTCCCGCCGAAATCCATCCAAACAAAACAAAAATGTCTTCAGAACTTGAAAACTATTTTTCGAGAGGGTATTGCAATTTTTGGACCTCATCGAATATAATTCTGAATTTTTTATAGAAATTGGAGAAAAGTGAGTAGATTACGAATCCACTGGTCTGCCGTTGTAAAAACAAGCCGAAACTGGTCGAAAATCGACTTGGAAGGAGTTGAACTAAAATCCGATTGCCAAATATGTCATAACTTGCCAAAAATAGAACAAACTTTTTGGTTTGGTAACCCACTGCATTTTGATTTTCAATGAGAAAAAGCGCAAACGATTTCTGATCTTGGCTCGATAAAACTTGTATCTTTTAAAAGTAAGCCAAATTGGCGACATCAGTTACGTCATCAGTGACGTATTGTTTATTGTCAACTTGGCTCCCTTTTAATAGATGCAAGTAGACCGTCGCCAGATATCTGAATCGTCTGCAACATTCTTAATTGAAAATTAAAATTTAAGGGTAACCAAATAAAAAAAAAATGCTCATTAATTGGCAAGTTATGGCGCATTTGGTAAATGGATTTAGTTCAACTTATTATTAGTCGATTTTTGACCAGTTTCGGCCATTTTTGCCACGGCAGACTAGTGGATTCGTAATCTATTCACTTTTCTCCAATTTCTATAAGAAATTCAGAATGATGTTCGATGGGGTCCAAAAATTGCAGTCGCCTCTCAGTCTACTATGAGAATAGGTAACTGATGAAGTTTCTGGAGGATAGAAAAATCTGGTCACATTAGATTTGGAGTACCATAAGAAAATATAAATGGTAATCACAAGCCTATTCAGTAACCAATTCCTTGTAAACTAAAGGATCGGGGATCGCATAATACTAAAACTTGAACTCCTTATTAAAATAAATTGTACATTTTTCTCTTATGTATTTTTTTGTTCTGTTTTGTAAATTTAAATGTTACACTTCTGTCATGTGATTAGTCACATATTTGAAATGGAAATCGGATATTAAAATATTGTTAATATTGTTATGAATTTTTCCGCTGAGGCAATGATGGCACAGTTTTTAAGATAAAAACTACTATTTATTCACTCTTCAAAGACACAAAATTTATTCAAAGACAACAGTTTAATCACCCTCAAGCTTCAACACGAGCTTCAGTAAGAACAACTTCGAATACAGCAATTATACAAGTTCACTCTAGTAGGTAAACAAAGCGATCAGTTCACATCGAAGTCCAAAGTCAATCTGAAAACTTTCCCGATCTCCGGTCTTTATATAGCAGGCGCGTGAGAACATTCCCGAAATTTCCAGACAATTCATCGAAAAAGAAACATTTCGAAATTTCTCGATTGCTTTAGGTGTTGCCACCTTTTTCTAACTTGTATAATCGCTGTTAATAAATAAAATAAGATAAAATAAATTACAATAGAATTTTAAAATAATACGTCACTATTTGCACTATATACAGACAATTTGTGCAACAATGTATTAAAATTGAATTTTTATCTCTATCTTTCATAGATTTCGAGCTGGAATTTTTAAGTCGAAAAACTCCACTAAGGAAGCTGCAGTCACCCCCATATGACAACACATACATGTTTTACTATGGGTACTTGTTCTACAACTTTAGCTTTCTCTATTCAAAAGTTTACATTTTACTTTGCATCCTGTATAAATCAAAAAACACAGACTATAACAAAAATAACTCTGATGTAAAAATTTAACACTTTATACAGCGCATCAAATGCTAGATGTTTGCATGTCTCGTTTCTAATTATTCTAAGAAAACTGATTGCAGGAATTTATTTAGGATAGAATTTTTTAAAGTCAATTTACGCATGCGCAGTGTAGTTTTTAACATTGCAACTGCCGACACTCGTGTAGCTTATTGAAAGAAATTTGTTTGCCTAGAAGTTGGAAAACTGAGTCAATTATGATTTCTCGGAATAAAAAATAGAAGTTAGAAATCAAAATAACAACTTTTTTTTATAGTGAAATAAAATTGTGAAAGTTGAAAGATTGGTAGATAATGCATGTTTGTACCGTTGAAATTTCGATTTCAATGAAAATAAGATCGATTTCGGTTTACCGGGAGTTATTAAAATATTTTTTAACGATTTTTATGAGGTTGTATGAATTTTCATTTTAAAAAGAGTTTTTTCTATTTTGGGGGAATTTATTTAACCTTTCGAATGTCTTGGGATTTAATTAAACTAGAGTGATGAAAAAATAAATGTATTGATCCATTTTACTGGTCATTTTCCAAATTTGTGAGTGAAAGGACGTTTTTATTCAATTTGAAAGTTTTACTTTGTGTACTACTTTAATTTTTATTAAAATAAGTATTTTCCCTTTCTCTGTAAGTGGATTTTTTATGAATATAAATTTAACTAGCTGAATACCCGTGCTGAGCTACGAAATTTTACCATTAGCATTTTAGCGATCAAAAGACATTCATGTATTCTACACTTCAGACGTTTGCTCCCATTTCGATCCCGACAAATTGATTTATCAAAATAGGAACTTTCCTTTGTTGACATTTTAAACGAAATTTATAATTGTGAATAGTAAACTGGTATAGTTTATTGTGTTTATGTTTGCTCTTAGTTCTAAATTTCAAAGTAGTAGCTGTATTGGAATTAAGTTAATTAGACATTAAGTTAATCCTCGTATAGTTTCAATGTTGCGTCGTCTTTTCATCCCTTAAAAATTCGTTAATCGATATTGGAATGACTTATTTTTTTAACATTTGCAAAAAAATATCAGAAAAATGACTACATTGGAAGAGGAACATTCGGATATCCCTCGTTTGGAACATTTAACCCCTTCTCGACCCCTTAAAGTTGGTTAATCGAGAACAGAATAGCTTACTTTTTCTATGTTTAATCTTTTTTGACATTTGTACCAAATTTCCGAGTTGTGACCATATGGGAAGTGGTACATTCGAATATTCCTCGTTTGGAACGTTTAACCCCTTTTCCACCCCTTGATCCACCCGAGATCGGAATAGTTTACTTTTTCTGCGTTTGTCTTTATTGATATTCACACCAGTTTTCAGAATTGTGAAAATATGAGAAGTAGGACATTCGAATATATCGCTCGTTTGGAACGTTTAACCCCTTTTTGACCTCTTAAAGTGGGTTCATCGAGATCGGAATAGATAACTTTTTCTATGTTTACCATTGTTGACATTTGTACCAATTTTTAGAGTTGTGACCATATGGGAAGTGGTACATTCGAATATCCCTCGTTTGGAACGTTTAACCCCTTTTTGACCTCTTAGAGTGGGTAAATAGAGATCGGAATAGCTTACTTTTTATACGTTTGTTTTTGTTGATACTTGCACCAGATTTCAGAGTTGTGACGAAAGAGGAAGTAGGACATTCGAATATCCCTCGTTTGGAACGTTTAACCCCTGTTCCACCCCTTAAAGTGGGTTAATCGAGATCGGAATAACTTACTTTTTCTTCGTTTGTCTTTATTGATATTCTCACCAATTTTTAGAGTTGTGACGAAATGAGAAGTAGGACATTCGAATATTCCTCGTTTGGAACTTTTAACCCCTTTTCGAGCCCTTAAAGTGGGTTAATCGAGATCGGAATAGCTTACTTTTTCTATGTTTACTATTGTTAATATTTGTACCAATATTTAGAGTTGTGACCAAATGGGAAGTAGGATATTCGAATGTCCCTCGTTTGGAACGTTTAACCCCTTTTCGACCCCTTAAAGTGGGTTAATCGAGATCGGAATAGTTTACTTTGTCTATTTTTACCATTGTTGATATTTGTGCCAATTTTCAGAGTTGTGACTATGTGGGAAGTAGGATTTTCGAATGTCCCTCGTTTGGAACGTTTAACCCCTTTTCGACCCCTTAAAGTGGGTTAATCGAGATCGGAATAGTTTACTTTTTCTATTTTTACCATTGTTGATATTTGTGCCGATTTTCAGAGTTGTGACTATGTGAGAAGTAGGATATTCGAATGTCCCCCGTTTGGAACGTTTAACACCTTTTCGACCCCTTAAAGTGGGTTAATCGAGATCTGAATAGTTTACTTTTTCTATTTTTACCATTGTTGATATTTGTGCCGATTTTCAGAGTTGTGACTATGTGGGAAGTAGGATTTTCGAATGTCCCCCGTTTGGAACGTTTAACCCCTTTTCGACCCCTTAAAGTGGGTTAATCGAGATCGGAATAGTTTACTTTTTCTATTTTTACCATTGTTGATATTTGTGCCGATTTTCAGAGTTGTGACTATGTGAGAAGTAGGATATTCGAATGTCCCCCGTTTGGAACGTTTAACACCTTTTCGACCCCTTAAAGTGGGTTAATCGAGATCTGAATAGTTTACTTTTTCTATTTTTACCATTGTTGATATTTGTGCCGATTTTCAGAGTTGTGACTATGTGGGAAGTAGGATTTTCGAATGTCCCCCGTTTGGAACGTTTAACCCCTTTTCGACCCCTTAAAGTGGGTTAATCGAGATCGGAATAGTTTACTTTTTCTATTTTTACCATTGTTGATATTTGTGCCGATTTTCAGAGTTGTGACTATGTGGGAAGTGGGAGAATTAGTGATGAGTGAGTCAGTGAGTGAGTCAGTGTGTGAGGGCTTTGCCTTATATATATAGAGATAATAAGTTAATTGAAATAGGTAGAATCTCTGCTTTTTGAAGTATACTTTGTTTTACAATTTTCGGCGCGATTTTGCTGTGACACAAAATGTAATCGAGTATTTTTTTAAACGAGTACATTTGTGTGCTGTACTCAACTTTAATTAAGCAGTGTTGTAAAGCGTTTTATAAATATTTTCATGTGGAACGATGAACACTGTTCAAAAGTCAACTTGGAAATTTAATTCAAGCTTAACAGAATTAAATCATTTTAATTAAATCATCTGCTCTTAATGTAAATGACGAAAACAGGCATAATGGACAATTCCCGCATTTTTAAAAATGAATGAAATTAGTACATATTTATAAAGAATTTTTTTCCGATTCCAAATATATAAACAAAAGTTCTTTAAAAAAATTAGTTATTTAAATATTAAGAAAAGAAAATGCCCCAAAACCGAGCCAAAACCAGTCCGATCAAAACAGTCAACAAAATTCGTGACGTAAACAGATCCCTGCGTTTCTATGGTTATCGTGAGGTTTGTGTCAAATACTTATCGTTAAAAAAGTTGGCGTTTGTAGATCATTGCCACATTCCTTACAGGTTGGCGTGATTTGCGAGAAACTTGCAAATCTGGTATCAGCTGCTGCATTTCAAGCCAAGATATTTGAGATCTCTTTACTTTACGTTCAATGCCAACGAAATGGGTCGTTTTCTCACCAACCTCTAACAAGGTCATTTTGATCGCAAATTGAAATAAAAAAGAAAAAGCGCATTGAGTAGAAATATTTATGTTTATGGCCTTTTCGGAACATTTAGAATTGAATAAAAAAATAAATAAAAAATGCTGGAATTGTCCATTGCGAATTAAAACAACCTACGGCTTCAGAACAAGCTAACATCCAGTATTTCCTATCAACAAACATCTCAACACACAAAAGAGTACACTACGTACAATCCACAAATAGTATTGTTTTGAAATATTATTTTTATAACAACTTTTAAAAAATTAAACTTTTTTTAATCATTTTGAATTAAAAATCGTGGCGAAAATAGCACTTTTTCGCGAGGAGTGCGGGAAAGTAACTTTTTCGCACTAGTGTGAAAAAGTACTTTCTCACACGCCTCGTTCTCAAATATTATACAGTCTTGGCATTGAAATGACATATTTTCAGAAGAAATTCATTGACTAGAGTTTCCAACATCAATAAATATATCTATTAAAAATATTTTTTGCATGTGATTATAAAAAGTATTGTATGCAACACGTGGGAAAATACTTTTTCAAACTCAGTAAATTATGTGACTCGTGATATCGCACTCGTCAAATAAGCGTTTTACCTCGTTTGAAAAAGTATTACTGTCCCCAATAGTTGCATAGATGACTATTATCACACTAGTGCTATAAAGTACTTACTGCAAGCCTCTGCTTCAATTTTATACAGTCTTGGTTTAGAAATTGCATATTTTCAAAAGAGATTCATAGACTGGAGTTGCAACATTAATTCATGTATGTATTAAAAATATTTTGGGACTTTTCCATTTTTACTTACTGCATGTATTTAAAATAAAAATATAATTTATTAGGTAAGTAACTTTTTTAGGCACATTACTGTCGGAAAATTGATATTTTCCTGTGATTTTTTATAAAAAGGAAACATGTATTTATATTTTTTTATAAAATCATTTTGAGAAACTGTTTAATTTAGATCTCAAATGCATGCGATCAACATCCAGCATTCTTTTCGCTTTTATTTAAGATATTAACAAGATCATCTGATTATTTAAACACGAGTTATCGTGTCTTTTAAATTGGAAATTTTTGATAATAGTGGATGCAGATATTCAATACTTCAAGTTTATAAAGTATATGATTGGAATGATTTTGGTTTGAAATGAAGGTCAATGTTTCGAATTAATTGTAATTGTTGCACAACTTTAAGAAAAACCAATAATTCTTAGAAAAATATAAAAAATTATAATTGTATCTGCAATTTTTTTTTTTTTTTTTTTTTTTTATGAAAAACATTACTTTCTGAAAAATAGCTTGATTTAAAGTTATTGCGTGAAATAAACATCCAGGAAAGAATATTTTGTTGCTTTAGATTTAAGATATAAAGGATTTGACTATCATCTGCAGAATTGAAGCACTTGTAGCACTAAATTTGTGACCATAAACCTGAGGCATGTTGCTTTTAAAAATGATGAGAAGGAATTTTTTCCCCCCAAAAGTATTCCACCTTAAATTTCCACTATAGATTCGAATAATTGTACTCTTTCTAAAGAGCAATTTTTTTTTTATTTAAGCAGTTAATTTTTTTCAAAGGTGGCAACAAAGCTTCGTCTAAGATTTTTAGAGATTTTGTTCCTGAATTCCTGTCAGCGACTAATACGGACTAGACGGGAATCAATCACGTGGCAATGCATTCTCCATACTAGGTTCTAAACTATTACTGTTAAATAAAAGCGATCACCGATGCCCAAGACAAGTTTCATGGTTTTGAAATGACCACCACTCTCCAAATTGCCAATCATAATTTTTGTATTTGGCAATCTTCTTACTAAAAATGTGTCCGCTTACTCCATTCCACCATGCAATCCAACAAACATTACCTTTTCTCACACCAAAGGTAGAGATCCTCTTTCCGGCTTAATACACAGGCTCCAGTGCAACAAAATAGATATTCTTTGTTATCTTCTCCATAATTCTTATCTTTCTTACGATTTTCTGGAGAAAAAAAAAATCTCACGCTTTGAGTAAAACAATTTACTACGTGCAGCGTGGTCGGTAGCGTGTCACGCTTAATTTACTCAGCCGGTTTTTTTTTTTTTCTTCTTCTTTTTTTGTCGAATAGGAATGCCTGGCAATAAAGTTATAATCATGGACAAATTTACATCCCGAAACAAAGGATAGGAAAATGAAGGAAAGATCGCTTCATAAATTCTCTTTATACACTCATTACTAGAGCATTACGTCACAAGGTGACTTTGAGCATAAAATCCAGTGTCGCCGGAACCAGTATGGCAGGTATGGCAGCTGCCATACTAACTTTTTCCAAATGTTATATATTGATTTATTTTTAGGCATATTATGATGTTAGGTGTTATTAAATATACATTTTCAGTTGAAATTATACGTTTCTGGTTTAAACATATTTCCTCAGTTTTATCATAACATCAATAATAAGTGTATCAGCTTGGGTCTGACCGCGGAAAATATCACTTCAGCGGAGAGCGCTGGTTTAGTTTTGGAAACCAGCAAAACTAAAAGATCCCCTGAACCAGGGGCGGCTCAAGGCAAGTTTTGCACCTGTGCAAAAAAAAATATGGCGCCCTCGATTCCTCTCTCCTCCCCCCCCCCCCCCAAAAAAAAAATTGGACAAAATCCAGCAAATTTAAAATACATTAGCCACAGAACAATTTTGATTTCTCCTTAAATTGCAATAAAATTTAGTGTACCTTTTTTTCTAAGTGTTAATGAAACTTGCATAATAAATTAAATTTACTAGAAAATGCGTTACATTGACATTCCTGGATATAAAAACCGCATTGACTTACCTTTTTTATTTTAGTAGTTTCATGTGATACTTAATTCTATAACTAAAATAAGAATAATATCAAAAATATGTTTTTTAGAAATCGAATGATACCATATACCCGCTTACATAGAATTTCAATAGGACACACCTTAAGGATAAAAGTGATTATGTATAACGGAATGAAAAATTGGTTAAAATTGTCTCTCTTGCATAACATTCATTAAAAACAATATTCAGATAATACTAAAATATTGAAGGGGGAAAAAAAAAAACATTTACTGAAAAATCAAGATAAATATACAAACTTTTCAAAAAGATAAAACCAACTGTCAAATCGAAAATTTGCAAAAGTAAATTAAAATCCTATACAAGTAATCATTTAAGAAAATTACTATAAATTTATAATATTATAAGTCAGTTATTTAAAATAAATAAATTAAAATGTAACTTTGTGAGCGAGGAAAATACGAAACAACGAAATATAAATAGACAACAAATACTATAGATGGAACATATATAATCATAGAACAAAATACCATAAGTATAATTTCACTAAATGTTGCTAATCGTTTATTGTACTAAAAATAACTGCAGAAAATATATACTGCAAGAGAAATACTGTACAAGAAATAACAAATCATTTACAATTATAATAATAATTTTTTATCCTTAACATTAACAATAAAAAAATTAGAATAGAACTTTCCTAGCCTTTTTTTCTGAAAAATCTTTGATAATGGTTTGGGTGTCAATATCTTGTAGTACATCAAATTCAACTGACATCATTACCAGTCCAACTAAACGTTCCTGGGACATTGTTGACCTTAAGTAGCTTTTAATTAATTTTAATTTCGAAAAACTTGATTCCCCGGTAGCGACGCTTACTGGTAGAGTCAGGGTAATTCTTAGGGCAATTACGACTTTTGAAAAGTTTTCACACAGGCTATTAGTTGTTAAATATTTCAACAACTCAAACGGCCCTTTCGGACACTTAGCAGGCAATAATGAAAGAAGGACCAAAAGTTCTTGATACAGTTGTAAGCCGTCAATATCAGAAGAAGCTCCATCTGTCAAAGCAATTTGCAAGTCAGAACATTTCTTTAAAAGATCGTTTTTTTCATTCGAAGAAGTTTCGATCGAAGTTAAATTGTATACAAATCCAAATATATCATTGTGTGCATTTAGTTGAGAAAATCGTTCCTCCAATGAACTTAATGTTTGATCCAATATGCAAAACAAAAAGTTAATTTTGAAGACCTCTTTTGAATCTAGAACGACATTACCGGCAGACTCGTAGTCGAACTGGCGTGTATGTTTCCTTGGACGAATTTCGATTTCTGTTGAAAATATTGGCTCTGTTTCTATTATTTCCGCCATTTCTACGGCATCAACAATAATTTCTTCAAATTGGTCAGAAATCAAAATTGGTAAAAAAAAAAAAAAATTGGAGCCCCGTGCGGTTGCACAGTTTGCACGGCCCTTAAGCCGCCCCTGCCCTGAACTATCTCCTTTCATCATCAAAGAGACTGGGGAATGGCGACACTTTACAACCTTTTCTTTGTCATCCTTTTGTATGTCTAGAGAGAGAAAGTGGTAGGATGCATCTACTAAAGCCATCCTAAGGGCTATAATTGAGGGATGCCGCCTCTGGACCCGGAGATTCGATGGAAAATTTCTTTATTGGCTTCGGGAAATATTTGAAAGAGAGAAGCGGGGGGGGGGAGTGGGGCAATGACCATTGCTCTTCCTCCGCTGATTGACATTACTGTTTTAACTCGACTCAACTTGACAAACAACCTAATGATTGATCAATTTGTAAAGAGTTCTTCAAAATCATGCATCTATTTAACTGTGCTATCCGCTCTTTCCCCCGTCATGGTTTCATTTTGGCTTTTCAGTGATGTTTAATTGTTTATTCAAATCTGGCTTAACATATGGCGTTAGATGTTCACATTTATGCGAAATATACAAGCATTTTTTGCAGCATTTTGCACGCTTTTTTCAAGGCTCAAAGATGTCTGGCAGAGAGCACTTTACGCAGCGAGAGGGTTACCCTTGACCATTTCTGCCTGATCAATTCCATCTATAGGGAAGAACAAATGCTTTGCCTAAAAAATATTAGGCTTGTTTAGAATCTTCATATTTTGACTCTTCCAGATGAAACAAATTTTAGAATTATAAAAAAAAGGGAAAAGGGGGGTGGAGGATCAATTAGTATTTCCTTGCCATACTATTAAAATATAAGTTCCAGCGCCACTGATAAAATCAATGTTGTGTTGGAGTGATGAAATAAATTGGTTCACAAACTGATAGATTCGCACACCTTCCATCATAGCAACCAAAAGGTAACTTTAATAAAGCAATGAGAAAAATCAGACGTAAAACACACTACTTGATGGTCTTTCGTTGTGATAATAAAGCAACATATTCAATGACGGAGTGAGAGAAAAAATTAGTTCACAAACTGATAGATTCGCACATCGTCCATCATGGCAACAAAATGGTGACTTCAATAATGGAGCGATGGAAAATGAAACGTAAAACATACCACTTGATGGTCTTCCGCTGAGGCAATAAAGCAATATATATTTAATGGTGGACTGATGAAACGAATTACATCGTCTACCATGGCAACAAAACTATGGCTTCAGTAATGGAGCGTGGAAAATCAGACATAAAATGCGCCACTTGAGGATGTTCCGTTGTGATAATAAAGCAAAATATATTTAATGATGGAGTGAGAGAACAAGTTGGTTTACAAACTGATAGATTCGCACATCGTCCATCATGACAGTAAAATGGTGACTTCAATAATGGAGCGATGGAAAATGAAACGTAAAACATACCACTTGATGGTCTTCCGCTGAGACAATAAAGCAATATATATTTAATGGTGGACTGATGAAACGAATTACATCGTCTACCATGGCAACAAAACTATGGCTTCAGTAATGGAGCGTGGAAAATCAGACATAAAATGCGCCACTTGAGGATGTTCCGTTGTGATAATAAAGCAAAATATATTTAATGATGGAGTGAGAGAACAAGTTGGTTTACAAACTGATAGATTCGCACATCGTCCATCATGACAGTAAAATGGTGACTTCAATAATGGAGCGATGGAAAATGAAACGTAAAACATACCACTTGATGGTCTTCCGCTGAGGCAATAAAGCAATATATATTTAATGGTGGACTGATGAAACGAATTACATCGTCTACCATGGCAACAAAACTATGGCTTCAGTAATGGAGCGTGGAAAATCAGACATAAAATGCGCCACTTGAGGATGTTCCGTTGTGATAATAAAGCAAAATATATTTAATGATGGAGTGAGAGAACAAGTTGTTTTACAAACTGATAGATTCGCACATCGTCCATCATGACAGTAAAATGATGACTTCAATAATGAAGCGATGGAAATTCAGATGTAAAACATACCATTTGATGGTCTACCGTTGGGACAATAAGGCAGCATATTTAATGATGGAGTGATAGAAAAATTTTTCCACCCAAGCAAAAACATGCCATGATGGTCTTTCATCATACAACTAATCAAATTCGTTATCGGATCAAATTAGTCAACCAGACTAATTTGATGATGGCAACAAAGCGACATCATCATTAATCGGTATGTGGTTCAGGTTGGATGCATCGTCTCTAGACGTCATAGAAATGGCCAAACGCGCTAATTTTTTTGTGTTCTAATTTTGGGAAAACTGAGACAAGTTCTTGAATAGATATTTATAATAATAAAACAAGCTGTGTGTTTGTTGCTACGTGGATCTATAGAAACCAACTTAAAATTGTAGTAGAGCTCTGAAATTTTCAGAATAAGTAGTTTTGGCCTTCTAATTGTATACACGTCAAACAGAATGTTAGAATTTTAATTAGTTCTTTCTTAATTAATTTTTTTTTTTACAAAGCGACTTCAAACAGAGAAACAGTTCCGAAATTTTCCACATAAGTAGTTTTAGCCTTCTAGATGTAGTTTTGAAAAACAGAATTTTAAAATTTTGATTATTTTTTTTTAATTAATTTTCTAAATTAATTAAAAAAAAATTACTAAACGACTTCTAATAGGGCTACAGCTCTGAAATATTCAACATAAGTAGTTTTGGCCTTCTGTTTGGACTTTTGAAAAACAGAATTTTAATTTTTATTTAGTTCCTTTTTAATTAATATTTTACAATACGATTTCTAATAGGGATACAGCTCTAAAATTTTCAGCATAAGTAGTTTTGGCCTTCTAATTGGACTTTAGAAAAATAGAATTTTAAATTTTTGTTTAGTTCGTTATTAATTAATTTTTTGAATTAATTATTATATATTTTACAAAACGATTACAAATAGGGCTACAGCTTTGAAATTTTCAACATAAATAGTTGTAGGCTTCTAAATGGATTTTTGAAAAACAGAATTTTAAAATCTTATTTTTATTTTTAATTAATTAACAAATATTTTACAAAACGATTTGTAACTGGGCTACAGTTCTGAAATTTTCAACACAAGCAGTTTTGGCCTTCTAATTGGACGGACAAAAAGAATGTTAAAATTTTAATTTGTTTTTTAATTAATTTTTTCACAAAAAGCGACTTCTAATATGCCAAGAGCTCTGAAAGTTTAAACATAAGTAGTTTTGGCCTCTAATTTTGCTTTCCACAAACACGTGCTAAAATAATCTTAAAGGGGGGTTAACGGGGAATTTTTTTTTCTCGACAAGGGAGAGGCTTCCAATACTAAGGCTTAACGTAGCAATTAGATTTTAGTGAGTGAAGCGAGCTTATGCTTACGCAGCAATGAACCTTTCAGCGAGCGAAGCGAGCCTATGTTTGCATAGCAATGAACCTTTCAACGAGTGAAGTAAGCTTGTGTTTATGTGTCAATGAACTTTTCAGGGAACGAAGCGAGCTCGATTTTGCATAGCAATGAACCTTCATGTGAGCGAAGCGCCAAAAATTGGGACCTATACACGAATGACATATTTCAGCAACGCGTTGCCTCACAGCTAGCTAAAATATTGCACATGTTAAAATTTCGTAGCGATTCACGGGTATTCAGCTAGTTATAAATAAAAAGCAAAATAAGATTGCATCCTGCGATCTCATTCTTTGAATTAAATTACGCAGACTATTTTGTAGTGAGAAGTTTATTCGTTAGAATTTTTTGCACTTATTTATAAACAAAAAAAATAACGTCTACAATCCGATTTTTGAGCTTTAATTAATTATAAATATAGTATTTTCTTTTAGCAGTGCCGAAGTATAAAACGAGTTCAATGGTACAGTCGGTAATGTGACAACGTTGCTGATTAAAAAATCCATGTTTCCAAAGCTGAATGCTTGGTGCCGTAATATTTTTAATTATTTTAATTTTTTTTAAATTTATACGTGTCTACAATTGGAAACAAATATTTTCGGTGCTATAAGTATCTAGTTTGCTTGAAAATGAGTACATTTTACTAATTTCAAAATAATTTGTTTTAACAGAGTAGGCAGAGAATTTAATGCAGGTATCTAGAGCGCCTTTCTTATTATTTACTAAATAAGTAGTGCCCAATTATCTTTCCTTTTCGTAAAGTCTATATATAAATATATTTATATATATTTATTTAAAACGGCTTATGCAGTTTCTTAATAAAAAAGTTGAAAGTTAATTCTTACCATTCTTAAACGTCTACTAAGAGAACCATCTAAATGTTTATAAATCTTAATAATTCATCCAGAAAATGATATACCGAAAAAGTTGGGGTGTTTTGGGGATGCTGAAGTTCAGCAGATCTGCCACTCTTGCACTGCATGACCATTGACGTGCTGCTGTAATGGTCATGCAGTGGCAGTGTAGAGAATGGGTTCCAAAAGTATGCAGACAAACTGCACAATTTTAACAATATCGCCATGAAAAATACTAAAACTTTAGAAAGTTGAGGGCAGCCCTCCCACATACCGCCATTGCCTGCAATTCCAATACGCTTTCTGCTTTAAATTAACTGTCTCGTGACGTGGTCAGTTAACAACATTTTATGAGATAGCCTTCTCTTGTCTCTGCTGCCCTTGCTAGGAAACAACAGTATCTCTCTGATAATCGTTCCATCACACGCGGACTCTTTTTCTGGTATGTATTCTGGAACAAAACAAAAAATGGTGTGTGAGACTTTACAAAAAGGATTTTTTTTTTTTATTAAAGGTGAATTATTTATTTATGGTTTCGTCATTGTGAAATGCTTGACTTTGAACTGTTTTGTGTTTACTTCCCCTTTAAATAAAGAAATCGCGGTTTTACTTCTGTTAAATGAGCTCATGGTAGCTAGTCATGTATGTTTTTATAATCGCAGTGAATGAATTGTTAAGGACTTACTTTTTTTAGTCTTATCCTGAGAAATTTCATTTGGTTTTATCGGAAGAAAAATATTGCAACGTTTTCACTTCCAGTATGACGTACACTGAGTAAGCATTTTATAGTCGGCGATACTTGGCGTACAACGTTGATGTCATCTACTATAACTAAACTTGTCCAACTTACAAAAAAAGTTACAACTTATGAAAAAAAAAAAAAAAAAAAAAAGTGGTAGTGATAATGATTATGATTACGTTCGAGTAAAAGATATTGATGCAATATTTAGGACATCGCCAATTAAAATTATCTGTACCTTAAAACAGAAACAACCAATGAAAAAAAAAAAGTATCTGTGGAATTTTCTAATCATAACAACCAAAATTAGGTATCGCATATTACAATTACCGCATTCTTTTCTGAACAATTTAGATTCTTATAGATTAGTTAATTGAATAGAGAAGAAAATGATGATCAAAAACATTTATCTCTGCTTTTTCTCAAAACTGATTATGTAGACTTTGGTTGGTTTGGTTTCGAAAGATACAACTATGGTTTTCAATTGTTAACTTCTGCATTCAATAGTTTACCATGTAGCTGAATAGGCAACTGAAAACATGGTCCTCATTCTTGCTTAATTCGTTTCAGTGTCATTAGCATTAATTTCCTTCAACATAGATGATTAGGCTCAAGGCCGTTTGTCCCTCATCACAATGCGTAAACTTTTTCAAAGTGTAAATTAGCCACTCATATAACAATGGTGGGTTCTGAGGATTAGACATGGAGTTATGTAGGGTTACAGTACACACACACACACAAATCAAATCACAACGCTGGCTATATCTTGTTGTCATAATACATGTTGTTTGCATCAAATTTGTTTCCAATTTTTCTATAACTAGGATAACAATCTTTCTTGGAGGGCTAGTTACTAAGTAAATTAAACTCTAATTTTGAAAATTTCTATACGAACCCCTATTTTCTATCTAGCTTTGAAAACTGTCACTAAAAGACAGGTTTTACAGACGCTTCTATTGAAGCTTGGGATTACTAATGGACCCACTTCCCGTCATCCAATCAGGCTGAAACCTTAAAACTTGGCAGATATACTCGTTGTCGATGACAACGATCATGTTTTTCTATCAAGTTTTTGGATTGTCACTAAAAGGCCGTTACCAGTGCTAGAAGTGTGGGTAGGCGCCGAGTGACGCGTCCCACCACTTTTCAACGAAATACCTATGGGTCCATTTACTTCTGAAACCACTGATATCCCTCCCCCCCCCACTTCTAAAACCACTGCAATCCATCCCACCACTTTTAAAAACACTCAATCTGCCTAAAAACAACTAATGAAAATTAACATGAACCTTTAAATGTAGTGACACTGATAGAAAGTGATTTTTCTTTTATTTACATTTGAAAACTTTAAAACTATTTTTGGAATACATATATATATATATATATATATATATATATATATATATATATATATATATATATATATATATATATATATATATATATATATATATATATATATATATATATATATATATATTCCAAAAATAGTTTTAAAGTTTTCAAATGTAAATAAAAGAAAAATTACTTTCTGAATTATTTATTAACTTTACCACACTTTCACTTTTTTACACTTTCACAATTGAATTATTTCTTAACTTTACCTTTTACTTTTAGTCACAGAATAGTCATTAAAATAACAATAAATTTTGGACCTATGTTCAAGTTCAATGTTAATGTTAGGTAGTATACATTGTTTCCTTACTAGTTATTATTTTTATTATAAGTTACGAAATTATAAAATTTATCGTTGAAGAGAGGGAGGGTGCACCAGCATTTGGTCATCCCCCCACTTTTTTTCGCCACTTCTACCACTGGCTGTCACTAATATAACCGTTTTTATATACTCTTTTATTGTCTTAAGTCAGACTTACCATCTTTTACTTACGTTCTATTAGCCAGACACCAAGCTCAATTCAAATATGTTCAATTTGGCGATATTTAATGTCTGAAACCTTCTCCTATTAAGTTTAACGAGGCAAAATAATTGAGAGTTTATTAACCACTTGCCATCATCTATATAATTTTTTTTACTTTTCATCAAATTAGATTTAAAATTACTTTCCACGTTGTTGCCATATATAGAGAAAATGTCAAAATAATTGAAGCAATGGACCAAGGCGTCCTTTTGCGTGGTGTTCCATCTGCTGGCAAGAGTTGTGCCGCACTTATTGACCAATCCCAATATTCTTTAAAAAATAATTTCGGGTTTTCACATTCCATTAGCCAACCACAATGCCCACTTCATTCCCTAAAGAGACTGTGACGTTATCTTCCACATTTAGTTCGATTTAGTATTGTGAGAAATTATTTCGTTGAATGCTTGGCGTTGAAAGATTGACGATTGCTCCTCATAAGTAGTATAAAAATTACTTCCGGGTATTGAATGAATTGATAAGTTACGTAATTCATTTCGATTTGAACCGATCGATCATCAACGATAACCTCATAATCCAAATTGAGTTTGAATTTTGTATTAAAGCAGAATTGATTGCTGTGTCATGTTAGCTTACAGACATAGACTAATTTTCCATATGAGTGTATGTTTAACAATGGCATGCAACCGTCTTATTGAGAAGCAAATTTTCATCTTCATCCTTCTACAAGTTAACGCTAACCAACCTATAAACAAGTTTTATTTTATTTTTATTTTTTTATCTTTCAAATTACCGATTTTTGAGAAAACATCTATTTTAAGGAATGTAATGGTTCAGCTTTTTAAATCTTTCATATTTATTTCTCTTTTGTGTGTTTGCTTGTCGACGGAAACGGAATCTTCGGAGGCCTAATTAAGGAGAGTTAGTACCTTAAAATTTACAAATAATCGATTTTGAGTTTATTATTGCTTATAAAATTTAAATTCTTCCCTTTAAAAGGATATCTCATTTGTTATAATACCTCAACAGAAGTATTTTTAATAATTGTTTGAAGACAAAATTGCTAATTGTTAGTGTAAGCAAAGTTTTCTTTAAAATGCGTTTTTCTCAAAACTACATTTTTCATTATTCATGTACCTTTTACTCAGAAACTGCACAAGCCATCTTCCTAAAATTTTTACCACATATCCCTTCTATGTACCTTTATATTACTGAAGTGAGATTTTGTTGTTATTTCAAAAATATTTTTTGTTTTGGCTTATTTCGGCAACAAAAAAACTTGTGATTTTTAACAAATTTGAGTGATTTTCACGGAAATTCATTTAAAAAAAAAAAAAAAAAAAAAGGCTTCTGAGAAAAAGGTACATTAAATATGTCAAATTAACATTACCGGTATAATAGAGGGTACTAACTCCTCTTAATCCCTTTGCCGTCATCCAATCGGACTGAAACTTGGTAGATAGATTCGACGACAATGCATTCTATCAAATGGGGAAGGGGGGGGGGGGGGCTGTTACTGTCACTGAAAAATCGCTTTTACGGAATACTAATAAACCAATTTGCCGTCATTCAATCACATTAAAATAGTGTTGAACGAATCATTAATTAAAATTCTTTCCTGTTTCCAATTTTTTTAATAAGTATATATTAAAATTACTTCAATCAGAATAAATAAATGACATTTGGATGACGTTCACCTTCATTTTTAATAAATAAATTTTTAAACGTAGTTTGCCGCACATTTTGTTAATAGAAATGTTTTTGATATCTGCCCTGTGTTAATGAATACAAAAATTGACAATGCATATAAAGGATTTTTTGAAAACTCTGTTTTTATGGGCTATATTATTTTATTAATAAATAGGGGGATCCACCCCCTGCTCGCTAATGCTCTCCAACCCCTTTGATTGCTATGCAATCCCCTTGGCTCGTTTTGCTAGCTTCAAACTAAAAGCATTTAAAATATGCTCTAGCAAAAAGCTATTTCAGCTGCATAATGCCATGAAACAGAAAATGTTTTGTTATTTATGAAGAGCCAGAATACTTGCCACGTCATTATCCTACTGCTGTCGAGACGCGTTAAGCAGGGACAGTGCGGCAACGTAGTAGAAAGTTCTTGGAAAACAACAAAAATAAACAGCATCGTACATATTGTTACGAATTTCTCCACTGAGGCAATGATGGCACAGTTTTCACGGTATACAAATATTTATTCTCTCTTCAGGAAACTCACAAAATTTATTCACAGGCAACAGTTTAATTAATCTCAAGCTTCAACACAAGCTTCAACAAAAATAACTTCGAATTCAGCGATTATACAAGCTCACTCCAATAGGTAAACAAAGCGATCAGCTTTCAACGAAGTCCGAAGTCCATCTGAAAACTTTCCCGTTCTCCAGTCTTTTATATACAAGCGCGTGAGACATTCTCGAAATTTCCAGCCAATTCATCGGAAAAGAAATATCTCGAAACTTCTCGATTACTTTAGGTGTTGCCACCTTTTTCTAACTTGTATAATCGCTATTAATTACTAAATAAAATAGGATAAAAATAAATTACAATAGAATTTTGAAATAATACGTCACTATTTACAATATATACAGACAATTTGTGCAACAATATATTTAAAAAAGATCGGTTATTTCATTGAACAATTAAAATTTACAGGCTGGTTTCGTATGAAGCGTCAAAATAATTAAAGTTGCTTATCGAAATTTCTTAACGAAGCATTTATATATTCGCGTAATCTTTTTTGTGATACATAGAAAATAAAATAAAACAATGAAAGGCTAGTTATCCGGCATTCAATCAACCGAAATTTTTTAAAATTCAAATTTGACGAGAAAATTAGCCCTATTTCGCCAAAAATTGTTTTGTTTTTTTAAATTTCATATGAGGTTTTAAAGTTGAGTGGGTGGTTTTATTCGTTATTTTGATAGTTTTCGATTCGTAATAGCTGAATTTGCACTGATTAGAAATGAATATAGGTTAGATTTACTGCACAATGCCTCTTAGTGACTTTTTGAAAATTGACGATTTAACACTGAATGCAACCCGGCGACTTCCGGAACATGTTCCAGTAGAAAACTTTTCCGAAAAGTCTGGTTTATCCGGAAATCTAATCCAAAAGAAATATACACATCTTAGATCTATTTATTCTTGCATCATCGTAACTATTAAATCAATAAGTTTTAAATAGGCAATAATTTCTATCTGTAGATTGTAATAAGAAAAACAAAATATAGCGAATTCAAGTTGTTGTTGTTGCCAGATGTATTAGTCAAATTTCGAAAGCTATATTGTGATTGGCTGGGTTGCTGAATTTGGAAATTCGTGCATAAAGTACATTTAGAAGATTTGTGATCGGATGTTTGAAGTCGTTGCCATTCTGCTCACAGAAATACAGCCGAATTTGGACGTTACGCAAGAGAATTATAGATATCGTTTCCAATTTTTTTTTATTAAAATGTGATACGCTTTCATATCCTTCTAACACATGGTCCCCAGTTCATGGCACAAAAAAAAAAAAAAAAAAAAAAGTTTTTTTTTTTTTTTTGCCATTTAAGTTATTTTTTTTAATGTGAGTGATGCCAATTTTTTTCGTTACGATCTCCTAATTGGTAATCAATTTAAAATAAGAAAAAGTTCGACAATTTAAAAAAAAAAAAAAAAATCTTCTAATATTATTTCAAAATCGTTTGGAAAGAAAACTTAAAGCCCATGGTTATTACACGGAAAACTATAGTAATCGCTGTCATTAATATACGACGCTTTTGCACTAGTTTCTCTTCTATAGAGATGCATCAGTTTAAAACTTCATGATTTCATACAATAATATTACACGAAATAGTTCTATAAATACTTATAAATTGCTTTTAGATAGATGAAAAATCTTCAATTAGAAGCGGAGATGAAAAGCAAGTACAATTCGTTGGCGTTTATTGACTGAAAACTCCAATAAGGATCTTTTTAAAATGTAAATCGACGAATATTTCGATAAATTTGGTAAAAATGTTTCACCGAAAATACATTAACCCCATATCTATTTGTGGCAAAACTTTTCACATAAATTTACTATTAAAACACCTTCAGAGTTAAAAGAATTACGGTTGGGACTTTCAGTTGATGGAAGTCCCAATTATTTTATATTACCCTACTAATCTTATCCAGTCCTACAAACTAAATTATAACTGGGATTTAACGAACTGGAAATGGAATTTAGGGTATGTTCTGTTGAATTTTGTCTGGACAGTAAAGAAATTAAATAAGTGTAGAAATTGAAAGTATCTGGTGAGCTTTTGATCAGCTGTCGGTAATGGGAAGAAAAAAGCTGTAAAACGAGCTTTTCCTATTATGTCTATACTTCGCAGAGGAGCGTTGCACTCTGAGATTTAAAGGAAGTCCTAGTAAGGATACTCACTATGTTACAATCTTCTAACCCAGTTCATTTCGAAACTACTTTGTATAAAACCTTGAAATTTGGTTAGTTGCATAGACTTATTATTATCGATAGACTGCGCTTTCCCACTTCAATCATACAACGAGAATGAAACCAAAATGAATCACAAAATGCGTCTATCAGTCACATGGTTTTCAATTTGGCTACGTCGTAAAATTAATCCTTTATCTAATAATCTTATTATCCTTTATCGCCTGAGTGAGGAGAAACCCGCTAAATCTACAACCCTGCTCCCAAAAAATCCCTACTCATGTGATTCATTTTGGTTTCATTCTCGTTGTATAATTGAAGTGGGAACGCGCAGTCTATTGATAATAATAAGTCTATGGTTAGTTGGTACCATAATGATAACTTCATATGAAATGACATAAGTTGTTTTCATTTGATGTCTATTTATTAAAAATGAAAATTAATTTAAAAAAAAAACTTTTGTATGGAACTACCGACTGTCTATTTATGCGACATTTAAATGCTTAACACAGCCAAGTACGTCTCGTAATTTTGAACATCAATACGAGATCGAAATCTTTTTGTGTTAACCCCTCTCTCCAAACCCTCCACACCAATGAGAGGACATTGAGGCCACAATAGATTTAACTTGCACCAGCCCCCATTAGGTACACACCGATATTTGGCAGACGGAGGACCGAACCCACATTCCTCCGGTCATGAGCCCGATACTCTACCGCAAGAGTATCGGAGCCTAGAGCTAAACACTTTTGCGGATGATTGGATAACTTGGGAATTTTTTATTTTATGTTGCCAAAGAATATTTTTTTTTGTTCCTAATAAACTTATTTAATTAGATTTAAAACTAATAATTTGTTTTGCTTTTAGTTTCAGCTCTAATATAGTAACAAGCTATTTAAAGGATGTGGTGGTCCACTTGTCCGCTCTAAGTCAGTATTATTAGCCCAAAAGAGAAATTTACAACTATTTTTGTTACTGTAAATATTACCAAACTCACAAAATTATTAATTTTTTTATTTTTTTATTATTTTTTTATTTTTTTATTTTTTATTTTTTTATTTTTTTTAATTTTTTTTATTTTATGTTGCCAAAGAATATTTTTTTTTGTTCCTAATAAACTTATTTAATTAGATTTAAAACTTGCTTTTAGTTTCAGCTCTAATATAGTAACAAGCTATTTAAAGGATGTGGTGGTCCACTTGTCCGCTCTAAGTCAGTATTATTAGCCCAAAAGAGAAATTTACAACTATTTTTGTTACTGTAAATATTACCAAACTCACAAAATTATTAATTTTTTTATTTTTTTATTATTTTTTTATTTTTTTATTTTTTATTTTTTTAATTTTTTTAATTTTTTTTATTTTATGTTGCCAAAGAATATTTTTTTTTGTTCCTAATAAACTTATTTAATTAGATTTAAAACTAATAATTTGTTTTGCTTTTAGTTTCAGCTCTAATATAGTAACAAGCTATTTAAAGGATGTGGTGGTCCACTTGTCCGCTCTAAGTCAGTATTATTAGCCCAAAAGAGAAATTTACAACTATTTTTGTTACTGTAAATATTACCAAACTCACAAAATTATTAATTTTTTTATTTTTTTATTATTTTTTTATTTTTTTATTTTTTATTTTTTTAATTTTTTTAATTTTTTTTATTTTATGTTGCCAAAGAATATTTTTTTTTTGTTCCTAATAAACTTATTTAATTAGATTTAAAACTTGCTTTTAGTTTCAGCTCTAATATAGTAACAAGCTATTTAAAGGATGTGGTGGTCCACTTGTCCGCTCTAAGTCAGTATTATTAGCCCAAAAGAGAAATTTACAACTATTTTTGTTACTGTAAATATTACCAAACTCACAAAATTATTAATTTTTTTATTTTTTTGTTATTTTTTTATTTTTTTATTTTTTTATTTTTTATTTTTTTAATTTTTTTAATTTTTTTTATTTTATGTTGCCAAAGAATATTTTTTTTTGTTCCTAATAAACTTATTTAATTAGATTTAAAACTAATAATTTGTTTTGCTTTTAGTTTCAGCTCTAATATAGTAACAAGCTATTTAAAGGATGTGGTGGTCCACTTGTCCGCTCTAAGTCAGTATTATTAGCCCAAAAGAGAAATTTACAACTATTTTTGTTACTGTAAATATTACCAAACTCACAAAATTATTAATTTTTTTATTTTTTTATTATTTTTTTATTTTTTTATTTTTTATTTTTTTAATTTTTTTAATTTTTTTTATTTTATGTTGCCAAAGAATATTTTTTTTGTTCCTAATAAACTTATTTAATTAGATTTAAAACTAATAATTTGTTTTGCTTTTAGTTTCAGCTCTAATATAGTAACAAGCTATTTAAAGGATGTGGTGGTCCACTTGTCCGCTCTAAGTCAGTATTATTAGCCCAAAAGAGAAATTTACAACTATTTTTGTTACTGTAAATATTACCAAACTCACAAAATTATTAATTTTTTTTTTTTTTTATTTTTTTTTTTTTTTTTTTAATTTTTTTTATTTTTTTTATTTTATGTTGCCAAAGAATATTTTTTTTTGTTCCTAATAAACTTATTTAATTAGATTTAAAACTTGCTTTTAGTTTCAGCTCTAATATAGTAACAAGCTATTTAAAGGATGTGGTGGTCCACTTGTCCGCTCTAAGTCAGTATTATTAGCCCAAAAGAGAAATTTACAACTATTTTTGTTACTGTAAATATTACCAAACTCACAAAATTATTAATTTTTTTAATGATTAATGAAAGCGTAAACAATAAATTTCTTTATTGTATTCACAAATTCAAATGAAGTGACCAGTGTAATTATTGAAATTTAAGTATTCTTCCACACATATAGTTTTTATGTCGTCAGCTGATATGTTGGCTGCATTCGTGCTGCTTAAAAAAGTTATTAAGAAAAGTCTGAGTAAGGATAATTCCCTATACTCGCTGTGTGTGTGTGCCCAGTGCATTTAGAAACTACTTCGTATAAAACCTTGACGTTTAGGAAGTATGCATGAAAATGATCACTTAATCAAAGGACATACATTTAAAACTGACAAATATTATATTTTATTTTATAATTGAAATTCTCCCGTCAATGCATATACAGTGACTCCGCCTGGTTTTGTCTTTTTCTGTTTTAATTTTCATTTATAATAGGTAGATATTAAATGAAAACAATTTAAGTCATTTCATTAAGTGATCTTTTTTGTACCTACTCACCAAATGTCAAGGTTTTGTAGAAAGTAGTTTCTAAATGCACTGGGATAGAAGATTGTAACATAGCGAGTATGGGGAATGATCCTTACTTAGACTTCTCCTAATGCACGAACCTCTTTACTTTAGTTACGATACAACTGATCTGAAAATTGATTGTTAAGACGCTTTCCATAAATGGACGAAGTTCAGTTTCATAAAAATTTACTACGTCATTTAGCAAATTTATTATGGCACATTTAATTCCTATTTCTCGAGCCCAATAATTATCTTATAGTCCGAGGGGTGACTGCAAGTTTTGGACCCCTTCGAACATAATTCTGAATTTTTAATAGAAATTGGAGAAAAGTTAGTAGATTATTAATCCACTGGTCTGCCGTGGCAAAAATGGCCGAAACTGATCAAAAATCGACCTGGAATGATTTGAACTAAAATCCGATTGCCAAATATGTCATAATTTGCCAAAAAGAGAACAAACTTTTTCGTATGGCAACGCTCTGCATTTGGATTTTCAATGAGAAAAAGCGCAAACGATTTCTGATTTCAAGCTTGGAAAACTTGTATCTTTTAAAAGTAAGCCAAATTAGCGACATCAGTTTCGTCATCAGTGACGTAATGTTTATTGCCAATTTGGCTCATTTGTGAAAGATGCAAGTAAGCCATAGCCACACATCCGAGTCGTCTGCAACCTTATTAATTGAAAATTAAAGAGTGAGGGTTACCAAATAAAAAAAAAAAAAAAATTCAAAAATGCTCATTATTTGGCAAGTTAAGGCGCATTTGGCAATTGGATTTAGTTCAACTTATTAAAAAATGATTTTTGACCAGTTTCGGCCATTTTTGCCACGGCAGACCAGTGGATTCGTAATCTACTCACTTTTCTCAAATTTCCATAAAAAATTCAGAATGATGTTCGATGGGGTCCAAAAATTGCAGTCGCCTCTCAGTCTATTAGTGAAACTCTGGATGTTAATATGATATCGCCAATATAGCCCAACGTTTTTCTCCGCCTCTAGGAAAAGTGCAATTATTACGATGAGTCGGCAGATTCAAATGCATCAGCGTACTGAAAAAAAAAAAGAGGACAGTCTGCTACTAGATCTGCTGTTTCATCCTATACAAAAGAAAGTTGCGATATTCCATTTGTTGATGCAACTTGGAATGTGTTTCCTTTAAAAAATGCATAAAATAACAACAAACAAACGAATCCCTTATAGACTATGAGACGACAGTAAATTTATGTACCTCAATGAACATCATTCTGAACTTTTTATAGAATGTAGAGACAATTTAATAGATCATAAATCCACTCGTCGGCCGTAGCTAAAATGGCTGAAACTATTCAAAAAGCGACTTTGAATGAGTTGAACTAAATCTGATTGCCAAATATGTCATAACTTGCCAAAAAATGAACATCCTTTTTTTGCTTGGTAACCCACCACTCTTTAAATTTCAATTCAGAAGGTTGCAGACGATTTGTGTTTTCTGGCGCCAAGATCTTTTCATCCTTTAAAAGTCAGCCAAATTGGCAATAAATATTACATTATCAGTGACGTAATACTTATCACCAACTTGGCTCATTTGTAAAAGATGGAAGTATTTTTCTCCAGATAATAAAAATGGCCTGCACTCTTCCTGGTTGAAAATTGAAGAGCAGTGGTTTACCACATAAAAAAAATAATGCTCATTTATTTTTTGGCAAGTTTTGACATATTTGGCAATCCAATTAAGTATAACTCCTTCAAAGTCAATTTTTTAATAATTTCGACCATTTTTTCCCCGGCAGACCAGTACATAAATAATCTAATAATATTTACATTCTGGAAAAAATTTAAAATTCTGTTCGATGGAGTACCTAAACTTGCAGTCACCTCAAACAATGACATTATAACTTATAAAGATTTATAGTCATTCTTTCGATTCAGCAAGTAGTAATCGTCATTTTGTCCACATGTAATCTAGTGTTTTTGAAGCTCATCTCAAATGTCATGATCAAGCAAGCGATTAAAACGAAACGGCAATTTCATTTGGGTGAGGAATCCTGCTTCTGTAAGTTTAGGAGAAGTTGGGTTTGGTAAACTATATTGATATTCAAAAAGTTAATAGCTGTATTCGGGGTCGTAACCAAAGAATTTAACAAAAGGGGAAAGGTTTGAAAAGGTGAAAGAGTCTGAAAAATTATAGCCATGTCATCTGACTATTACTTTTGTATCGTTTGACCACTTACAAATCAGCTACTCTACAAGATTTTAGATTTGGTGTAATTCAATTATAAATGTTCTCTTATGCCAAAATTATACCACAAAATAGTTCACACACATACACTGTGATCTGAAGCCACAAATACACACTCTAAGTCACAAAGTTTTAAAATTCAAAAATTGTTATTAGTAAAGAACAAGAAATAATTATAACCCATAAAAAAAGAGTTTTTAAAAAATCCTTTATATTCATCTTTAATATTTGTATTCATTAACACAGCACCGATATCAAAGACATTTCTATCAGCAAAATGTGCGGCAAACTACGTTTCAAAATTTATTTATTAAAAATAAACGTTACTTTATACTCTCACATCCAAATATCATTTATTTATTCTGGTTAAAGTAATTTTATTATTTATTAAAAAAAATTTGCCAGTAGGAAAGAGTTCCAACAATGATTGGTTCAATGCTATTTTAACTCGATTGGATGACGGTAAGTTGGTTTATTAGTATTTCATAAAAGCAAACTTTTAGTGACAGTAACAACCCCAAATTTTGATAGAAAGCTTTGTCATCGACATCGAACTTATATGCCAAGTTTCAGCCCTACTGGATGACGGCAAGAGGGTTAATTAGGCTACCACAGATTCCTCCGCCATCGAAAAACATTCATACACACAAAATTGAAGTTAATATAAAGGATTTTAAAATGATTTTCCCCATCTTTTTCGAAATTACCCTTTCAACTCAATATTTCCATGAATAAAATTTTAACTAAGGAGAGTAGTTTAATTTAATGTTAAACATGCATAAAAATATATTCTATGAGTTTAGAGTTTTTCACTTTTACCATATATATATTCCAACCTTATAGTCGACTGGGCCTATATATCCCAACCTTAATAATCGACTGACACATACCTCAATCGTATAGTCGACTAGGACTATATATTCCAACCTCTTAGTCGACTAGGATATACCCAAATCGCATAGTCAACTGGTACTATATATTCCAACCTTATAGTCAACTGGGATATACTCAAATCGCATAGTCGACTGGTACTATATATTCCAATCTTATAGTTGACTGGGACGTATCCCAATCGTACAGACTACTGGAACTATATATCCCAATCACACAGTCTACTGGGACTATATATTTCAATTATACAGTCTACTGAGACTATATATTACAACCTTATAGTTGACTGGGACGCATATTCCAATCGTATAGTGGACTTGGACTAGATACCTCAATCGTATGCCGACTGGAACTATATATCCCAATCATGCAGTCTACTGTAACTATATATTCCAATCTTACAGTCTACTGGGATTATATATTTCAATCGTACAGTCTACTGGGACTATATATTCCAACCTTATAGTAGACTGGGACGTATTCCAATCGTATAGTCGACTGGGACTAGGTACTTCAATAGTATGTCGACTGGAACTATATCCTAATCGTGCAGTCTACTGTAACTATATATTCCAATCTTACAGTCTACTGGGACTATATATTTCAATCGTACAGTCGACTGGGACTATATATTCCAACCTTATAGTTGACGGGAACGTATTCCAATCATATGGTCGACTGGGACTAGATACCTCAATCGTATGTCGACTTGAACTATTTATCCCAATCGTGCAGTCTACTGTAACTGTATATTCCAATCGTACAGTCTACTGGATCTATTTATCCCAATCATACAGTCTAGTGGGACTATATATTTCAATCTTACAGTCTACTGGGACTATTCCAATCATATAGCCAATTGGGATGTGTCCCAAACGTCTAGGAAAGGGTAATAAATATTTTTTATAAGTAGTCATTGGATCACTGATTGGATATAATATACTACTATTAAATGCGATTGGAGACAATATATGCCACCAATTCAGGCCGAAAAATTAAGGCGTGCTCAACTGGTTTCGTAATTTGGCCACATATTTTGTACCTTTCAGAATAATCGTTAAAAAGTACAGTTTAGGCTCAAATCCTAGTTGAATTCTTTGAACCTATTGCTCAGAACTTCCAATCGATTATTAGCATTCATCGACTAATATCCATAGCCTTACAATTTGATATGACACACACTTTTATACAGTTCGGGTTGATACTGTGATTATCGGACAGACCTTGTGTAAGCTTCTCACTGCAGCGCAAAGCCACAATTAGTCGTCCAATGACAGGAACATTTGCCGAATTGGACTCGTCCAGCTTTAAACGGTGAATAAGTGCATTAGCAACATTTAATATCCTTCCATCCTTGCCCGTGTCATTAAAAAAAGTGTCCAGCAGAGCAGACTTCACGTGATATACTTTCATTATTTATTCAATGAACCTTGAGCCCGATTTGTGAAAACGGGAGCGAAAAGATTGCGTGAGGAATAGTGGGTCACAGCCATCAGAAAGATCCAAACGAAAGCGAAATGATGCCATTCATGTGGGTATAAATTTAATTTTTATAAATAAACTTAACATTGAACATGCAAGTATCCGTTTGCAAGAAAGAAAATGTTGACGATAAAAAAAAAATTTGGAAAAATCTAACTAGTCATAAAAATATAATTAAATTATTGGAAGTCGTTTGTATTTACTACATGGTTTATTTATACTATTATCTTTTACTATAAAATGCAATTCAGAATAAAGTGCAATACAAAACAAAAGCCTATCTAAATCTGTTCAATCTCACTGACTCATCATCGATTCTGACTCATTTGATACACATCTCAACAAGGGTAAGCATAAAGCATTCAAAAAGTAAGCTATTTCGTTCTGGATTAACTATTTTCATGGACTTAAATCGTTCGAAACGAAGATTATCCTCCATGTTCCACTTCAAATATTGTCACAACTCTGAAATTTGGTCAAAAAGGGCAAGCATAGATAGAGTGAGCTATTCCGATAAACCAAATTTCAAATGTTCAAAGGGGTCAAATTCAATGGGGTCAAATGTCCGAAATGTAGATTGTATGAATGTCTTTTGATTGCTACAATGGAAATGGTAAAATTTATTCAAATACGAAAGAGGTCGATCAACTTCAGGCATGATGGCCAGCAAGGTTGATCTAGCTAAAAGTAATCAACGATCTTTAACTATTTTTCAATGATTATACAATTTTCTGTTTAAAATCACTCATCTCAATTGAACTTTCTATATCCACAGGCAAACAATTTCATTCCTCAATCTTCCTATTGTTGAAATAACGTTTTCTCCTTTTTGTATTAAAGTGCAATTTAAACGATTTAAATCCATGACTCCTCGTTCATCCGTAATAAATTCCAAACCCTCTATCTTATTCTGTTTGGTAAATATTGAATAAAATGAACTAAATCTCCTCTTGTTCTTCTCTACTGCAGCGCATACATTTCGTAGCAAAGCACGGGCAGGGTCTGATTTAGAAAACCAATTACTATAGGTACAATGTAGTAGACGGAGGCCCCCTATCGACGATTATTGATATTATTGAAATATTAATGACAATGGACAATTCGCTCATTTCTATTTTTATTATTCAATTCTAAATGTTTCGAAAGACCATAAACACAAAAATTTCTGCTCAGTGCGCTTCTCTTTTTTTTAAATTTGCAATCAAAGTTCCCTTGTTAGACGTTGTCGAGAAAACAATTCATTCGGCTCGAATTGAATGTGACGTCAAGAAATCCCAAACCTCTTGGCTTGAAATGCAGCAGCGGAAACCAACTTTGCAAGTTTCTCGCAAATCGCGCCAACTTGTACGGGATATGGTAATGGTCTACCAAATCAACGCCAACTATTTGGCAGAAACCTCACGATAACTTTAGAAACGTAAGGATTTCTTGACGTCAAAGATTTTGTTGAGTGTTTTGATCGGACAGGTTTTGGCTCTGTTTTGGGACATTTTCTTTTCTTAATATTTAAATAATTAATTTTTAAAGAACTTTTGTTTAAAAATTTGGAATCAGAAAGAAATTCTTCATAAATATAAACTAATTTTACTCGTTTTTAAAAAAATGCTGGTATTGTCCATTTTGATTACCATCTATTACATTTTGATTAAATAATTGTTGAGATATTAATATTTTAATAACAAATAAGGGATATTAAAATACATGTTTCTTTCACATTCCTTCATACACATTCCTTTTTACGACGATTTACGTATAGGTTTTGCGTTTAGAAATTTGAGTTTCCAGTAAACTACCAGGAATTCTACCATACCATTCGAAGTTGCTTGTCAGAATCACTATCATGTGTATAGCATTCGGTTAAAAAAAAAAAATCTATTTTTGTTGTTGCATTTCTCCACGTTTTGGAATATCCTGTTTTAAAAAAAGTGATCTTGAAATATCTGTCTGTGTGTATGTGTGTCTGTGATCAGCATACTCCCGAACAAATTGACTTACGATGCTCAAATTTGGTATGAGGGTTAGTGGCGACCATGGAACCTACCATTAAGGTTTTCGTCAAAATCGCGCATGCGCATAAGATAGCTGCCATTGAAAAAATCATGTTTTTCAATGATTGCTAAAAAACGGCTTTAACGATTTTGATAAAAATCGCTGTGGTAATGCCTCTTAAGGTGTTCTAAACATCCTCACCTCCGAAATTTTCGTAAAAATGCTTTAATGGTGTAAAAAGTTAAAAAACTAATGCTTTCAACACAGAGTTCTCTTTCCTTGAGCATGGCTCGTCGACAATCATTTTTCTTCTCTCCTTAGTTTCATTTATAAGAAAGAATTATACATAAGAATTATTGAAATAAATATTGCCAAAATCCCCATTTTGGTGAATATAAGAATTATCGCAAAAAAAATATCACTAAACTGGCCATCTTTTCTCAATGAATGATGAAAATATAAAAACGGCAAATTACTCAAATCCACATCAGTAATGCAGTCTAATTGAAAGTTGTGCGATGTTCCACACCCCTAGTTTCTTAAGAGTCGTGTCTTTGTTTATAAGCTCATCGTTTACGAACTGTGTATTTGTGGCAAGTAATTGTATACAAGCAACTGTGATTTTGTATACTAAAAAAAATTAATCGTTGACAGAGAAAAGATTAATTGCTATTTCATGTATGTATGGAGAAGAGAACATCTGTTTAAATCCTTTATATTAACTTGGATTTTGTGTGAAGCTGAGTATGTTGATAAGGCAAATCTTCGGAGGCCTAATTGACCCCCTTGCCGTCATCCAATCAGGCTGAAACTTGGAAGATAAATTACATGTCGATGACAATGTATTCTATCAAATTTTGGAGGCTATCACTGTCACTAAAAGGTATCCTTTACGGAATACTAATAAACCAACTTGCCGTCGTCTAATCGCATATAACCGATAATTGAAGAAACTCTTTACTGTTGCCAATATTGTTTTAATAAATAAATAATAAAGTTGTTTTAATCAGAATAAATAAAAGATGTTTAGATGTGAGTTTATAAATTCACATTCATTTTTAATGAATAAATATTTAATGAATAAAATAGTTTACCGTATATTTTGTTGATAGAACATAGAGATGTTTTTAATATTTAAAATTAGATGCCAACACCAAGCACACGTTGACAACAGAAACGGCGTTTTGTTAATGAATATAAAAATTACCAATGCATATAAAGGATTTATATAAAAAAAAATTACGTGTATTATTATTTCCAAACCAATTATATCTGAATGTACGGAAGCCTTTCCCTTATTTTTGAAAATAATCAGACACCACGGAGATTATGACAGAAAGTATCGGTTTTATTGTCGGCCTGCTTAGTGGAACGGGATATCTCTCATTCAAAGGTAGATACCAGCTTTTGATCACTGCCAGCCATCTTTTACTAACCATACTGGAAGCCACTCAGCAGTATTTTGATCTCTTATATCTACGTATTACAGTATGACTGAGAGCTGAATTTTTTTTTACGGGTAGCTGTTAGCCACTTTAGTAAAACCCCTAAGTTTCAAGATTCCAATTATATTGGTGTCTAGATAATAAAATTCGAAAACGGCAGAAAACGATATATTTTGAAATCCATCCAAAACTCACTCACTGATTATCAAACGACTAAGGTACTTCTAGCAGAGCTAGAACTATGAAATTTGGTATGCTTGTAAGGTTTAACATGTATACAATGGAAAAATTTATCTAAAAATCGAGATTTTCCCCTCCGAATCTTCTAAAGTAGGCAATGTTCGAAACATTTGAATATCAATTCTAATGCATTTCTGTTGGGACTAGAATTATAAAACTTAGAATACTAGTAGCTCTTAGCATATATAAATAGAGGTAAAACTCACCACAAGCCGCAAGCCTGTAAAATCAAGAAATAATTAAAAAAAGTGTAATTGACATTATAAAATTGACCATTGGCGATATTTTGTCGCCTACGAAATGATCGTTAATTGTTAATTTTTTTCCCTTGCCAACTTTAATTATATTAACTATTTATTTAAAATAATTTTATATTATCATCATTCACATTGAATGAATAAGTACGTCATAGACTGTGATCCGGTAAATTTAACTTTCTTAGAAAAATTTCGTGTAATTCTCCGCTAATTGGATGTTATTGAGAACGTTTTTTAAAACTTCCTTAAAGCAAATAATAATTAAAAGAATAAAGGAGTCTCCTAATTGAGTTCTCGTTGTTGGCCGCCAACAAAAATTTTGTCAACTTTCGACTGTATAATAAGTTAGTTTTTTTTTTTTTTTTTTTTTTTTTCTTTCTTTAAAAAAAAAAAAAAAATATATATATATATATATATATATATATATATATATATATATATATATATATATATATATATATATATATATATATATATATATGTATGCAATCCGAGGTAGTTCTTGTAAGTTTAAAAATTATGAAAACTGAACATTTTAAAAACTAGTTATTTTTGTTGTAAATCTATATAAATAAAACTGACTTTCTGTCACACGGATTTGGGGACCGTTTCACGTAAAAACTACCTAACGGATTAGGATGAAATTTGGTATATCGCTTAATTAAACGACCAGGAGTAAAATAGGCGATATATTTTTAATTTTAATTGAGTTTTAAAATTTCCGAAATAATTTTTTTTTTGGTGTTTTTAAGCAGACACAATTTAGTATTTCCTGAATGGCAACTGAATGACAATCTTCGTTTGGTTTGTTTTGAAAATCGCAAATGATATTCTACATTCACAATGCCTAGAAAAAAACGCCCATCATTAAGCAAAATCGACAAAAAAGTTTTTCAAAAACGTTTAAAGAGGAACGAATTACAAAATGACAACCAAGAAGCTTCGACTTCGCGGCAGCCGGACATTTCCCCAGAGGACAGGTTAGCGTCGCAACGGCGACGCCAGGAGTCTGTAAGGAGTAGAGAAACATCAGAGAGGCGTGCCGTTCGTTTAGAAGCCGATCGGCTAAGACATGCCGAACTAAACGAACAAAGAATGAATTTACAATGGGGTGATAAATTTAAAAGCGCGTTTTTGTATAATCCATCCATTAACTATGATACCGAATCTGACATTGGGACAATGACAATCTAATATTGTTTACAAAGAGGCTCTCCAATGACTTAATAACTGTGTATAAAGTAACTTATTTTTATGATGATATTTTGTTTACCACAAATAATTTATTTCTTTACCAACAATAAATAATGAAATTTTTTACGACAATAAATAAATAATATCTGCATGAACATCCTATATCTGTTTAAAAAATTTACTGTAATTTATAATGTAATTTTGTAAAAGATTTAAACTCAAATAGTGCTTAAAACTATTTTCGTAACATATTATAGACAGACTTACTTTATTGTACTTATTTTTACATATATATACTTATACATATTACTACAGCATGCTTTGTAAACTTTCCATTTATTAAACTTTTATATTACTTTTATTTAGTACCAAAAACTGAGTTTATCCGTCAACGACGGGCCACGCAGCTAGTAAGTAATAAATTTAAAATTAGTACCTTAAAAAAAGAAGTGAAATCCCAACAAAAACATTTCTGTAAAAAGGCGCCAAGTTCATCATGCAATGATTATGGCCGTGTAAGCTAATGAGATCTAAAGTAGACAAGTTTAAAGTTGTTGTAAATTACGAGCAATGAAAATTAGTAAAATTTTCTTCTCAGAGTCAAAATTCCCCTGCATAGGCCTAAATATCTAGCTACAAAAATGCTTGTGTGACTTGGCCATTACGCTTCAGTGAACCAAAATACGTAATGGCCAAGTGTCACAAATATTTTTACAGCTAGATATTTAGGCCTCTGCAGGGAAATTTTGATTTTGAGAAGAACATTTTACTAATTTTCATTGCCCGTAATTTACAACAACTTTAAACTTGGCTCTACTTTAGATCTCAATACTTTTCACAGGCATAATCATTGCATTAAGAACTTGGCGCCTTTTTACAGAGATGTTTTTGTTGGGTCTTTATTGTCTCTGAAAGTGTTCTATCTTAATTTATTATGCAATATTATTCGACTTCGATTCGAAACGACCGAACGCTAGTTAACAATAATGGACAATTCCCGCATTTTTTTTTAAAAACGAGTGAAATTAGTACATATTTATAAAGAATTTCTTTCTGATTCCAAATATTTAAACAAAATTTCTTTAAAAAAATTAATTATTTAAATATTAAGAAAAGAAAATACCCCAAAACCAAGCCAAAACCAGTCCGATCAAAACAGTCAGCAAAATTCGTGACGTAAAGAGATCCCTGAGTTTCTATGGTTATCGTGAGGTTTCTGCCAAATAGTTATCGTTAAAAAAGTTGGTGTGGGTAGACCATTGCCACATTCCGTACAGGTTGGCGTGATTTGCAAGAACTTTCAAATCTGGTTTCCGCTGCTACATTTCAAGCCAAAATGTTTGAGATCTCTTTATGTCACGTGCAATGCCAACGAAATGAGCCGTTTTCTCGCCAACCTCTAACTAGGTAATTTTTATCGCAAATTTTTTTTTTTTTTTTTTTTTTTTTTTTTTTAAAGCGCATTCAGCAGAAATTTTTATGTTTATGGCCTTTTCGAAATATTTAGAATTGAATAAAAAAAATAAAAAAAAATAAAAAAATGCGGGAATTGTCCATTGTGATGGTAGGATCTTTTGGTGAAAATTTAGGAAAACCATAAACAAACCATTGTTTTGAATTGAAATGGTATTTAAGCAAGAAGTAGCTAACAAGCGTACTCACATATTCTACGTTCTAAGTAATAAATGCTTGCTCTGCATATTCATAGATTTTTATTTGTTTTATAAGACAATGATAATATTTCCAAAGTATAATTATAATATATTTTCATAGCTGAATACATAGTCGAGATTGAGTATTAAATTATCTCGGAATTTGATTTCATATCACAGTGGGGTCTCGTGGTCGAAAATGTTAGTGCAGCGGGATATGCGACTTCCCAAAATAACCCTTCCATTTCCCCAACTACACACACACTTTCTACAATCATATATACACTTGAACTTTTTTTTCTTCTTTCAATTAACATTTTAAAAATTCGGATTTTCTTGCACTTAAAAGTACATAATTAGTAATGATGTTTTAACGAAAAGAAATAAGTTTTATTCAACAATTAATTAACTAATTAACATTTAACTTATTATAATTAGCATATTTTTAAACACTGATTACTTGAGTTTTATGAGGCGAAGAAAAAAAGTGATGGTTTAAAATTGTTCTTATCATCATTCTTAATGTTAAGAACCTCCATCTAGCTTCTAGAATGTATAGATTTTTTAATAGAATATGCTTAACATTGAAAGTAGAAAAAAATCACAATTTTTGTAAAAACTTTTGCATTTAAAAATCTAGCAAAATTTATTTTATTTTCCAATCAATTTGACTGATGTTCAAAACATCTTCTAATAGTTAATGCAGATTTGAATTCTCAAACCATTTTTCAAAAAGATTATATCAAACTTCAGTTATCACTGTTTAAAGGAAGTTTTACGCGCCAAAAAAAAAACGATTTTTTAGATAATGAGTTTAAAATATTCAAATTTATTTTCAGAACAAAATAATACTTCAAGCTAATAAATTAACTCTCTAGCCTTCAGATAATACCATTATCTTGCAAAAATTCCACCTAGAGATTATTTTAAAGCAGACATTCTCAAGGGCAGCCGCGAATCGCTGATCTGGCTACCTCGCTACACATTACGTGGAGGGAAGGTTTATTAAGTCTACGTCTATTGAATTCCATTGGTTACCATGGCAACGTCGCAGCCGAAACACGTTTCAGGAACACATGGCTGTCGTTTGGTGGAAGATCACCTTGATTGGAAAAATGTTTTTTTCCCTCGTGAATAGTATTGAGGCAAGAAGTTTGCTGTTTATCGGAATTTTTTACACTTACCGTAGAAATTAGATCTTCATTTTAGAAAATTGTAAAATATATAATTTTAATTTTGAGTCAATAAATTTAAATGCAGCCCGGCTGCACTGACTGTAAAGCACTGATACATGGTCGAGATTGAGTTTTAAATTATCCCAGAATTTGATTTTATATCTCTTCCCGAAATAAAGTCATGTTTATGTCGATCGACATCTCTCCTGGCACTCGTTGGGGACTACAGTTTTCAATTCTGTGAGAAATAAAAAATCCACAAAAATTGGTAACAAATGTAAAGAAATCAACCGATTCGTTTTATTGTTTAAAGAATCGAGAAGGTATTTTTTTTCTAGCCTCATCTTACGGTTTGATACACACCACTCATAATGCCATCAATACAGAAACGACCTTGGTAAAGGCTACATTTTGCCGCTTTCGACCCTCCAACAGCTACATGCTTGTTTTGTTTCGCAGTGTTGTACGGCTTCGATAGATGGCGTTGCTGTCGAAAGTGAGGGTGAGGATGCATCCCTAACATAATCCTGATGCGGATTTGGCACGTATTCGCTAATTTGGGGTTGATTCATTTTTATTTTTCGAGACTCTTAGGGCTATGGGTAGTGTGAACATTCATTCCGTTTGTAGGGGATAAACCTCAGATTTAAATTATTGTCACGTTCTTCCCCAAAAAAATTTGGATTTGTATTCAATTATAATTTTTTTTTTTTTTTTTTTTTTTTTTTTTTGAAGATGCATCGCATTTTAAATTGCTATTTCCTTTAAATTCAGGCTAAATATTGTTTGGAATAATGTAATAGTATTGAAAAAATTCACCACTCCTTGGAAACGTTGGGAAGGAAAAAAAAACAAAAAACAAAAAAAACAAAAAAAAAACATTGAATTTCTTTTCAAATTATTGTTAGATAATTTATTTTATGTAAGTTTGAAATAAAGAAGCCGTTCAACACAGGTGACCATCGTTTGCCAAGAAAAGTTTCCATATATACTTATGTTTCCGAATTTTGTTTTGAAAAAATTGTCAGATTTAACAATTGTGACAAAAATATATGTCCCACTAAAAAATTGTGCATTTTCGTAATTTTCACTGTATAAATTAAATTACTTATAAAAAAATATTAAAAATAACTTATTAATTTCCAGCAGTAAGTTTATTTTATTCCAATTTTGTAATAGTTATAATTCTTTGCATTTAATTGTTAGCTCATTTAGCGCACCAAATATTTTGCATTTCTACTAAAAAGAAAACCTTTTTTGATTTCAAAATAAGTCATAATAATCTCAAATAATGGTGTCTATTCCTTTCAAAACACGTTTTCATATACGATTGTTCAATACGATTTCTGAGAAATGGGATGTTTTATTGAAATTTCTAGATAAAAGAAAATAAACTTTAAAAAATAGAAGAAAAATCCAAGGGGACAGTAATTTGGCGACTTTTCATAGACGATTTGGCAAACTCTTGCAGAAACTTGGAAAAGTTGGCAGCGCTGCCACAATAAACACATTTCAGAAATAGCTGCAGGTGTAATGAGCCCTTCTTCTTACCTAAAGGTGTGCGGACGTCACAAAGTTTTTACATTCCTTTAGCCTTGACACGTCACACGGAGTGATTCCTTTGCCCCGCGGCAAACTAAATTTTTCCTGGGTCGAATTCATCCACGGCGTAAATTGTTTTCTCTCAAACATTACACACTGTTTGATTTTTGTTGATTTTTATCAGAAAAAAAAAAACTCGGAATGGGTGATTGGACTACGTGAAACTTTCTCCTGTGCTGAAATCAAGGTGAGTTTTTTATTCTTGTCTTCGAAGATTTCGTGGTTAAATTAACTCGATTGACGGATTACTTCGCATCCATGTAAACAATTCACTGGTCAGTGACGTAATGTTCACTACGCCATTTTGAGTAGAAATTATTACATGTACATAAATTTAGCTCGAGTTTTTGATCGTATTGGGATTAAAATTGTGGTTTGATAAAATGGAAATTGCATTTCTGCACCTTGATATTCTGTTTACCTGATTGAACTGGTAGGTAGTATTCCGAATTGCCTGTTATGAATGCGTTGAACGCAGTTTTATTTACTTTTGGTTTGATTTTTTTTTTTTTAATATATAAACTGGTTAATTTAAGTTTAATATTTGATGTTTTAGTTAATATTTACGAATTTTCATCAACATCAACGTTTTACTGTTTACGAACTGTCCGAATAGAGTGAAACCTAAGGTTTTGTTTTTATTTAAACTCAATCAACTCGTTTTTTAAACCAAATTTGTTTAATTTTAAAACATCCTTGTCGAATTAGAAAGTCTTCAAGATATTAAAAACTTTATTTCCTCTAAATTGTGAAAAAATTATGTTTTGTTACACTTTAAATTTTTTTAACTTCCTTGTCCTTATGGCATGTTATCCATCCTTGAGATTGATGAGTAAAACATTTCTTTCAGCTATAAAATTCTAGAATTGCTTGCACTTTGTTCTGGATTGTGAAACTAGAGCGATTTCATAAATCAAATTTGTTCTAGATAGGTTTAATCAGAGTAATTTCATAAACTGTGCTGTTAATTGTTAGTTCAAGGAAACATTTATCATTTTTTAAAATTTAGTTAATATTTTTGTGGAACAAGATTTAAAACCAAGTTTCCTAAACATTGTTTCAGATCATTTCTTGTCTGTTGGGTATTGATGCACAAAAGGCACTTGACAACTTTGGAACTAAAATGTTCTGTATACAATACAGATCAACAGTATTTGTGCTACTTATAAAACCGTTAAGATTTAGGGTTTAAAATTATTTTTTTTTAACCTCAGAGCACGGATACATCCCAAACAAACATGAGAGCACTAAAGGGGTGCAAGAATTTAAATATTGATGTGTTACACACCTCAGCGTTTCAATATGTTTCTTAATACAGTCGAAATCTATTAATGCGAAATCGCTTAATATGAAATCTTGTTTAACAAGATGTAAAAGCAGTTCTCCGTATTTAAAGTTGGTTTGTTTGTGTAACATGAACAATATCAACTTCACGTTAACAGGGTTTGACTGTAACTACTACTCTTGCAATTTAAATATGCATATCGTTAACGTTAAACATATTAAAATATAATTAAAGCTAGTTAAGATTAAATGCCATTTTTTTTTTTTAAATGAATTCTTTTTCCATGTATTCTGTTTAAATAGTGGTAGTACTCTTCAATTTGTAAAAACTGTCCAATTTCAGTGATAACTCATCCAAACAAACAATATTCAAATAATTTATGAAACCGTAAACATTTTGGTTTGGCACCAACTAGTACCTGTCTAATAGAAGAGTATCCAAATAGTATAGGTATGTTTTTGACAGATAATATAGAAACATTTTGAACAACAAAATTTCACTTTGGTTCTGATGTTGAAAATTATTTCCTTAGATTATCTTTCTGCTGGATAACTGAATTTTTCCTCTGCTCTATGTATGTTTCGATTCAGCTGGGAATCTTTTCTGTATTAAAATGCTGTTTTTTATATTTAATCAAGGATTCTTTAATTAATAGTCAGTAATATCCTTAAGTTGATAGCTACAATATTCATAAGTGCAAAGAAATACTACCAATGATCCTCATGAAATTCTTGCTTTGGAATAGGCAGTAGCCATTTCATTGATGTCTACAGCCCTTTTTGTCATATTTTAAATTGTTATGATGCAAGACTTTTCAGATTCTTCTGACGTTTTGAATAAAAATAACACTTTTATTTTTTTTAATATACTCCTTTTGGGGACCATATATTAATATGCATATTATTCTTTGGCTAGAATAAATTTCAAAGGCAATATCTTTTGTTCTTTATCCTCGTTTTCACAACGGTTATCTTTTTTAAAAAGTTTTTGCCAAATTGGGTAAGACTTGTACCAATTATAACCGGTTAGGTTGTGCCCTTAATTATAGAGAGTCATGAGTCTTTTTATGATTTCTATTGCACTATTTTCAATTTTGAATGGTCCATTAGATTGAGTCTCAGCAGGAGTCTATGCATAAGGAAATTTGGATCCGTTTATGAACCCTTCACAAAATTCCATATCCGAAAAACAAACCTTTCACAAATGTTCAACAAATGGACCTTTCAGAAAATTACAAGTCAAAAAATGTGCATCTATAATTGAAATACTTAAATCATCTAGGAGTAGAAAGATATCTTTGTATATATTTGTATGTACCTACTCTATATTAAAAACTTAAAATTGTTTTTATTATTTCATAAAACTTTTACAAAAATTATATATAAAATTGGAAATTTTTCACAAAAATAGGACCCTGTACATAAAATCTGGATAAACCTCTGCTCAGCATAAATCTCCATTTAATGAGAGTGAAATGTTCTTGAATTCACAAGAGATGACAGCGAGATATGGCATACAATGAATTTGTATATCTCACTGGTTTGTTGAGCATGTATTGTCTAAATGAACACCTTCATTTAAAAAGCTCTATCTTTTCATCGATAGTTACATATTCCCCAATGTTATGGTTTCTTCGAGTAATAAGAGACAACGCCTCTGCAGAAGTTTATATATTATCCGCATGCTTAGTATTTCCCGTCTATTTTAGGATTATGTTTTAAAACAGGAATTCTTGCATTCAAACAAAAAATTTCTTACCGTTATTTTATTTTCCTGTCTTTCCCAATAAAAAAGTTCTCCATTACTGTCAATATCAGAGTGTCAACCAAAAATTCTTGTGGGAGGGGTTTTCAATCAAGCCCGAAGTTTGTTCCAGTATTTCTCTATTAAAATACAACTTTCTCACCCCATATTGTCAGATGTCACAAATATTTTTGCAGTTTTTTTGTCATCTACTGATGACAAAATGTTAAAATTGTTTTTGTTCAGTTTTCGAGGTATACAAAACAACCCAACATACAACAACATTTTATCTATATCCTGTATTATCCATATTTTCTAGATTATAAATTAATAATAATTTTTTTTGTTTAAATTCAATTAGAGAACGAATAATATTTTAGGTAATTGGTTTAATGCTGATATGTTAAACAGATTTTACAATATAGTATTGTATTTCTGGCTCTATAAATACTAGGGTATATAGCACTTAAAACACTATAAAAAACATTTGAAATACGGAAGCATTTATATTTTTACATTTCTCTGAAATGACACTTTATATCAGACTGAAGTAGACCAAAAATACTGTATCAAGATTTTTCGATGCTTGGATATTTACAAATCCTTTATTTATTTTGCCGACCAAACGGTATAGTGGTTAGCGTGCTGGCTTCTAGACCGCGAGGTTGCGGGTTCAAGTCCCGTGTTGGCATGGATGTTTGTAAATGTATGTTGGTTTGTTAAATGACGAAATGTTTCGGCGCATTATAGCCCTCGTGTTGCTGACAGCGCCAGATAATCTGAATACAACCAACCAACCTTTATTTATTTTAAAGTTTTTGGACCTAACAGCTACTTTAGTGCAACACAGTAGGCAAACTCTGCCTGAAGAATGGTAGATTAAAAACGTATTCTTTAGAAATTATTTATGATTGCTAAGTGTGTTTTTTTTTTTTTTTTTTTTCAATCTTAACAAAACACTGGGATGTTGCAAATCCTAGGCGAGATTCTGACTTCTGACCCTAAAAACCCTTCCCTTGCTTGCGCGTCTGTTCAATTTTTCATCAGTTCCAGAGATATCGCCATTAGGATATTTGTGTTCTCTTTCCATCGGGTATAGAACACTCCCTTTAGTTTCCTCTTAGCCAATGAGATGTAACAAATAATCACTAAGTCCACAAATGGCGTTGCCATGCAGGTGCATAGAGGTGCACTTTCACTCCTTTGATAGTTGAAATTTTTATTTAAAGTGGGGAAAAAAAGGTATGAATCACTGGAAAACAGAGTTTTGAAAATATTCAATGGAACAGAAGTTTATTAGATTGCTTATATTTTAACATTTCAGTTGGAGATTTAATTAAAAAATCAAGCTTTGAACAAAATTTAACCGCCTAGCTCCCTCTAAACAATCTGCACCACCCTGAAAATAATCCTACCTGTGCCCATGAGTTCTCGTAATAAAACTGTACTGCTCAGTGCAAACACCGTATTTTAGCTTCCATAACTACTATGAATATACTGGTCTGCCGAGGCAAAAATGGCCGAAACTACTAAAAAAAAATAATAAATCTTTTGTATTTTGTAACCCACCACTATTTTCAATGAGGAAGGGTGTTCACGATTTCAGACCTCTGGCAACTTCTTACTTCCATCTTTTAAAAGTGAGTCAAGTTGGCGTCATCCGTGACGTAATGTTTATTGTCAATTTTGCTTACTTTTAAAAGATGCAAGTAAAATGTCACCAAACAAACTCTCTGCACTCTTCCTGTTTCAAACTTAAAAAGCGATGGGTTTCCAAATAAAAAAAAAGCTCCTTATTTAGCTAGTGGTGGTGCCACGAATTGCCTTATGAAAGAGGTAACCATCACCGACAGGAGGGCTGACAGGGCTAGACCTGTCCATGTCAATAACGTGACATAAAACAGGGTTCCCATGGTCATTAAAAGTGCTTAATATTTTTGAACTTGTTTTCAAGGCATTGAAATTGCTTGAAAATACTTAGAGGTCCTTAAAAGTACTTAATTTTTGCAGATGTTGTGTGGCCAACTGCAAAATGTATAAAAATACAACTTGGAGTTATTATCCCCGCGTGACCACCGTTATATGTGCCGTATCGAATTCGCTGACATATTTGTATTACGCATCCACTAACTTGTCATTTTTTTGGTAGGATATAATTAAAAATTTATGTATAGACATGAGGCCTGAAAACAAATTTTCAACGGTCCTTAAAAACATGATTTAGGTCCTTAAAAGACATTTGATTTTCATTCTATTATTTGAGTGGGAACCATGATAAAAGTTTCAATTGAAAACGCATACTTGTTATTAACTTATAAATTTTTCACCTTAAGAATCCTGCCATAAAAACTGAACATTAGCTTAGAAAAATAAACATTTGATCTGTTTTTTGTGTATTGGTGATACTTGGTGGTGAGGAACGTTGCCGCATGTACTCCTTGATTCAACCATTTCAAAATTCTCCTTCGACATTACACTTTGACTTTCCGACTTCATATTTAAATAAATAATTAACCGTTTACATTTTGAATCTTAATAATAAAATCATTCTTTTATTAGAATAAACACATTTTAAAAGTATTTGTATTCCAATAGCATACATATGCTGTCAGTTACAGTTTTTATAAAAAAAAAAATTGGAATTTACCTCGGAAATGTAAGTGAATGTAGCAAAAATTCATCGAAATTGAGCATATTTGAGAACACAAAGTGTTTCATTTATCTGCACCTTCCTAAAACGATATTTAATTATTAATCCAGCCTTGAAACAAACTTCATACTCTACTCTAAAGTAAATTTCATAGAATGAATCTTAGTTGCAATGCAAAAGATCTTTTCCAAAATTAAAATTTATTCAATTATATTTCATATAAAATTTTTCAATGGAATGGTAATGTAGATTATAAAATACAGCAATTGAAAATGACATACTAAAGTCAATTGACTTTTGTTGTTATTTTTAAAATCTGTTTAAAGTAATTAAAGCGAAATTAAATTTTCGCAGTATATATTTTGTCCTATTTTATTACGTACAGAATGTTTTTCAATTGTCCTTGCTTTTAACTCCTTATTAAACCCAGTTACTTTAAAATCAAAATACATACTATTTTTATTTGTAGTATTGCTGAATATATTTTTGATTTCATTTCTACAATTTAAGTATTTGTTGGACTGTCATGATATTTGAAATATTTTGAGACAGCTATAGTTCACTATATAATTGGTAATGAAATAAAAACTCTTACCATGGATTTCTGTTGTTCTTGAAGTTTTATTCTTGACTTGCACAAGATCATTAACAAGCTAAAAGAAAACTTGCTGCCTCCTAAGTACTGTCAAGCCCCGTTTACGCGAAGTCGGTGGGGGGCGCAGAAATTGTTCTCGTTAACCGAATTTCATGTTAAGCGAATAAATTAACGTTGCATTTTTAAGTACGAAGGGCTTAGTTTAGATATAACTAAGCCAAGAGCTGCCCGAAGGCTTATAGTTTAATGTTAAGCCAAATCAATGCTACATCATAATTGCTAGAAGTAATCCGTATTTCAATTAGTCTCACCAATAGTTTTTCAATTGGAATTGCCCCTCGCTTGCAATTTCAGACTCCTAGAAAAGCTTCCAGTCTTTCTGATAATCAACACATAGTATTAATTTTAGTAAGGATTAACAATTGGGATATTATAATGGACAAAAACTTCTTAGTTTAAAAAGTTATAAACCAATAAAAACAATTTGGTATGTTGATAAATCAAACAACTTCTAAATAACTTTTTTTTTAATGTAATTTACTTTATTAAAGTTTTGCAGTGTGGCCAGAGAACCAGGAAATGTCAGAGAGCTTTCAGATTCTGGGAAATGTCGGGGAATTTTTAAAAAATTTCACGAAAATCAGGGAAATTTTCTATTGTTTTGCAAGTACGTTTCCCTGCTCATCTGTGTTTTCGGGCTATTTACCCACCTGAAAATTTGTGGTGGTAATCATTAAAAGTTCAAAGTTAGGGAATTAGTTAAACTTTTTCATTACTGCCAAAACTGTTTTTAAAAAATGGCATATTATCTCTTTAGCATACATTTTTTATTTGATCAGGATGCCTATACATCTGGAAAAGTTGGGGAAATTTGAAAAAAGGTTGCCATAAAATCAGTGATTTTTTTTACAAATTTATCATGCAATTATCAGATAATTATCAGGGAACTTTTTTCCCGGAATTCGGCGTCCACCCTGGATTTGCATCTAATTTGATTAAATTTGAAATCATTCCATATCTAAAATTATCCTAGGAATTATTTTTTGCTATTTAGTACTGTATTATGTAATGATACAGGTGGGAGAGAAATAGCAAAATGTTTCTCATCCAGATACCTTATTTACAGTAGAATCACCTATGATTGATAATTTTATAGATGTATTAGGAGAAAGAGTAATTTCTTATTGTAGAAATACTAAGTGTTATCATACCAAGTTCTGATTCAAAAAATGTAAATTATTTTGAAATCATGTCATCAACCCACTCAAATTCCTATTCATTGACTTTCAAATTCAAAAACCAATATTGGGTACTGATCTCTCCTTGCAAGAAATATAGAGAAATGTCAATACAAATGCAGTAGTTTGTTCGATGGTGGTCACTATAAAAGCAAGACTATTAGAATCGATCAAAAGTCGCATTCATCCTAAAACTCCTAAATATTCCTTGTTTCTCCTTAAAATTCCCCAAACTGTGTAAATTTTTCGATAACGCATAAAAAAGTAAATTAAAACCCCCTCTCTCCCCCATATTCTTCCAGATGAGAAAAGTGGACTTAATTAAATTCATATGTGTGTCAAAATAATATAATTGTTTAATTATATAGCTGTTATTTTGCTGAAAAGTTGTTTTACGTTCGATTTTTTTTTAAATTAGCAGTTTTTGTCAGTATTGAAACAAGCTTTTGAAAGAATATATTTCTGTTTTGGGAGTCTATATGCCATCTTCAAAAGAAATATCCCTAAATGTTTTAAAATTTTCCCTAAAATGTTCCTGAAATTTTAGGAATTGTCCCCAAAATTCCTACCTAAATTTTTTAGAAAACCCCCACTGATAGGGGTAATGCATATAGAAATTGGCAGACAAAACCTGTAAAATGTCTATCTCCTGAAATCTCCCTTAGAAAATAGGGATAGTTTTGTTTCCACAGAAACAAACAACACTAGACAACCTGACAGGAGCTATTCTTGTGATAGGTTGTAGTTTGTTTTCCCTCAATAACTGTTTAGTAAGTATTTTTCTCTCATGGGTTTTAAACTAAGCTTTGTAATCCAAATGTTAATGTACCCACCTGATGGTTGTGTAGTCAGCCTTCTGGTTTCACGTGCTAAAGATGCCGGTTCGAATCTCGGATTAGGCGTGGATGTTTGTTGAGGTTCAGAATCTACATTAAGTTGTAGATTCTAGCCTGGTTACCCGTTATCGTTGAGCCAATTAACCAAATATTAGTGTTTTGACACAATATGGTTCTTGTATATTCCGTATGTCATAGAAATTTAGTAAATCCAATCGGCATTGCACTTATCCCAACTAAAGTTAGTTTTGACTAAAATGCACAATATCTTTAACTTGATATTTATATTATCTTTCACGTCTTCTCTCCTCTTGAATGTCTGAAAAAGAATGCTGGGTTTCATTCATTTTTTTATAATATGCTACTGTAAAAAGATTGAAGCAGTCCTAACTACTATTTTGGAAAAGAACCTTTTTCTTTTCAAAAAAGATGTGAATAAACTTTTCCAAAAGAATTCTTTTGGAAAAATTTCTTCACTTTACTAACCATTTCCAAAATTCTATGCTTGTAAATTCCATTTCCTAAAAAGATTATTCTTCATGCAATCCCTTAAAAAAAATTCCTTTCCTCTTTCTGAAGGAAAGAAAGGAAACATATCTTAATAACGTACCTAATATGTGATAAGACATTGCTATATATTTGACATTCTTCATAATATACTTATTTTACTAGATTTTTAGTAATATTATCTAAAAATAAATTTCTAAAATTTTTCAAAAAGGATGCAATATTTTCATTTTCTGCTATTTCCAACCACATCCCTTTAAAAAATCTTATTTTTCTTCCAGTTTTTGAAAACATTTCAGAATGTCTCATCACAGTGATGATGGGATGCTCATTGCTGGAAGCGACAGCTTCTGGGAGCCTGGAAACTACAAGAAAACCACAAAGAGAATAGAAGACGGATTCCGATTGTCCAATGACATGATCACCCTCATTCAAGAGAGGTGCGAGATTGAAAAAGTCTTTGCAAAGAGTTTGCGGAACTGGTCGAAAAAGTGGAATGAGCTCATAGAAAAAGGTACTATTCTGTTTTGTAATGTCCGAAATGTTTGCTTTTTAGCATTGTGTTTTCAAGTGGTAAAACTAACTATATTTAAGGAATATTTATAAAGTCAAAAATAGTTTCTTGAACAAACCTTTAAGAAAGTAAAACTTGAAACCATTAGATTTTAAATAAATGAGTTATTAGTCTTATCTAAAAATTTGCTGTTTACAAAAATATCACAAATGTTAACAAAACACTGTTGCCACTCAGACTATCTAAAATCATTGCCGTAATTAATTAAACTAATTAATAAGTTACTTTTTATAGTTATATAACGTTTTGGCAAATCTACAGTTCAATCTCTTTCAAATGACACCTTAATCATAAAAATTGGTTGAGTAGTTTGGGAGTAAATAAACATTTCAGTCGATTGTAATGTTACAAATAAGTTTAGCCTTAGTTTAACAGTTAAGGTGTATGTAATACCGGGATGCCAGTTTTCCTCCTTTTGGAGGATTTCCTCCTTTTTGTTTTTTTTTGTAACATTTTCCTCCTCTTTGTCCCTGTCTTGAGGATCCACATTTTTCTGATCTGAACCAGTTTTTCCTGCAAAAAGTATACTTTTCGTCATATCTAAACAAAAGATTTTCCCTCTTTGCTCCCCTTTCCTCCCAGATTACTTCACTAACTCCTAATATTTGAAATGTAATTATTATATAGTATGAGAAATTTCAATGTATCTTTAAAATTATTGAATCATCCTTCCTGCATACTCTTTTGTTGAATTTTTGTGTATTCCATCCGAGAGCTTTTTCAACGAATTTTTAAATTTCTTCCTTTTTGATCTCTGATCACTCTCATCCCTGATAATAAGTATTTTTAAACTAGATTATAGTTCAATCTGTAACTCTTTCTATATGTTAACTCTTGACGATATCAATGTCTTGAAATCGAATTTTTGCATTTGGATTATTCTCATATTTTCTTGTTTCATTTTGTCACAAAATATTTGAAAATGTGAAATTTACCATATTTTTTTTATAAAATCATTTAATAAAATCCCCTTTTACAAATCTTCACCAATTTTACTTTGCTTACAAGTCTCATTCGATAAACATTAACTTTCAGGCCCCGAGTATGGCACTACAGAGGCTGCCTGGAAATCTGCTCTCGTAGAAGCGGATCGTAGGTGTGACATGCATTTGCGCGTGAAGGATCGCCTCGTGAATGATGTCATCACTCAAATCAAACAATGGCAGAAGGACAATTACCATAAATCCATGATGACTCTAAAGGAGAGGAAAGAAATGGACGATGCATTCAAGAAGGTATTTTTGGAAGAGAGTTATGCAATTTTTATTGCGACATAAATACAAGTGTTCTTCTGGTTTATGGATAAGTAACTATCGTTAATGGCTGAGGCAATGTGTGCTTTAAATTGAGATGTAATTTTTAGTTATTGGTAATTTTTATTTGTCTTCAATTTTGTAAATGTTTGAATTGATGTTTTATCCCTTGAATCTTGAAGTTTTTTATGTGTTTAGGTTTTATTTAATTTAATTTTTAACAATTTTTGTTTTGTTTATTGTTGATATTTTGACATATTTACTCATAAGCAACAATTTGGATCTTTTTGAATTTATTGCAGCTCATTTTATTTAGGATTCTTACCATTATCGTTTTAGTACATAAAATAAGCATTTAGAAGCATTTGACAATTCAACTATTGTCATTTTAAATGAAGCCTGCAAACTTATCTGTTTTGTACAGTTTCTGGTAAAAAATTTCTGTTATTTTAACTCATTTGAATGGTAATTGAGACATGATTGTCAACTGTATGAAACCTTATTCCCTAATAGGCTCAAAAGCCATGGTCAAAGCTTTTGCAAAAAGTGAATAAATGTAAAACTGAGTATCATGCAGCTTGTAAGAATGAAAGATCTGCAATAAATCAAGAAAGAAATGCCTCCAGTGACACCTCCCTTTCTCCTGACCAGGTATAAATATTTATGCCATTAGGAAGTATTTTGTTTTCACGATGCAAAATTTGTGTCTTATAAATTTCTCTTCAACCTACATTGTATTCAGCTCATATTTGTTCAAAATAAAATATTTTTCTTTTATTTTATCTAACAATTAACTTCAAAGACATCAACATAATTTTTTGCAATTTCTTATTGATATAAGTGTCTTTACACGTAATTAAAAATATGTATTTGATTCAGGCAATCCATTGGAAAAGTAATAGAATTTTTTGTTGATAGTCCCTAAGCCTTGAATATATTACTCAAATTTTAATAATGAATTTAATTAAAATTTATAAATATTACCCTGATGTTTTGCTTTCTGCTTATCATTTATAAGGTGCATTGGTTGAAAATCTTTGCATATGTTTCCAGTTTTTAAAACCAAGATTTGAAACATTATTATTAACAGGGTTCCCAATGACATTGAGAGTCATTAAAAGTGCTTAATATTTTTTAACTTGTTTTCAAGGCCTTGAAAATGCTTAGAGGTGCTTAAAAGTCATTGAAAATGCTTCAACCTACATTGTATTCAGCTCATATTTGTTCAGAATAAAATATTTTTCTTTGCTTTTATCTAACAATTAACTTCAAAGACATCAACATAATTTTTTGCAATTTCTTATTGATATAAGTGTCTTTACACGTAATTAAAAATATGTATTTGATTCAGGCAATCCATTGGAAAAGTAATAGAATTTTTTGTTGATAGTCCCTAAACCTTGAATATATTACTCAAATTTTAATAATGAATTTAATCAAAATTTATAAATATTACCCTGATTTTTTGCTTTCTGCTTATCATTTATAAGGTTCATTGGCTAAAAATCTTTGCATACGTTTCCAGTTTTTAAAACCAAGATTTGAAACATTATTATTTACAGGGTTCCCACAGTCATTGAAAGTCATTAAAAGTGCTTAATATTTTTAACTTGTTTTCAAGGCCTTGAAAATGCTTAGAGGTGCTTAATAGTCATTGAAAATGCTTAGAGGTTCTTAAAAGTCCTTAATTTTTGCAGATTTGTGTGGCCAACTGTAAAACTTATGAAAACACAACTCGGACATGCTATCGTTGCGTGATCGCCACTTATCTGCACCACATCGGAATTTTCCGACATATTTGTATTACGCAACCACCAACTTGTAACTTTTTATGGTAGAATATACTTTATTAAAAATTTATATATAGACATGATGCCTGAAAACAAATTTTCAAAGGTTCTTAAAAATATGAATTAGGTCCTTAAAAATCATTGAAAAGTCATTGATTTTCATTCTGTAATTTGAGTGGGAACCCTGATTAGATTGAGCTCAGCTTATTGTTTATCAAATGCAGAATTAATTCTCGAATGATAGTCATAAAGTAATGTAACTTTTTGTTTGTTGATTTAATATACCAAACTTGTTTATGTGTTTCTTGTACAAGTTATAAAAAGAATTTTAGCTTTAAAAGGTATGTATTAACTAATAATTGGTGGTTATTAAAGATAGCTAACTAAATGCATGATTTAAAAATGATAATTCATTAAGTAAATATTAATTTGTGAATCTAGTGCAATTAGCTTTGTCTTATCATGGTAATAGGAGGCTATTTAACTCTAATTAAAGTTAAAAGCTGCCTTCAGTTTTAAAAAGTCGATTCTTATTATGAATTCTTTCGATGTAAATTTTAGTTATTTATCAATGTGAAAAATTATTCTTGTATATTCTTTTAACCTTTGATAAGGATTATTTTAACAAAAAAAAAAAAAAAAATCTTTCAAAAAATTGTATGAAAAATAAATGGTTTAAACTAGTTTTAAAGAGGTATTTTTGGTGTTTCAACCGTCTTTGTATTGCCATTTGTTATCATGTTGAATGCTTTTCAACGTAGTATCTTTTTTAGTGGCACTTAGGTTGGAAGACCTGTTAAAGAAATTGCATCCTTATCCCTTCAGAGGCAAAATATTTTCTATGCAGTTTGTTATTTTTGTGCTACAATATTGCTGTTGTCAGGATTGCAATTTGACTGTCATAGCAAACAATTATTTTAATTTTGGTTTGCCTTAGCTTAATTTAGCTTGAGATGTTGATCTCCAGAGATAGTTAACTTGTTAATATATGCCTTACTTTGCAGGTAAAGAAGCTTCAGGATCGTGTTTCCAAATGCAAGGATGAGGTTCAGAAGACGAAAGAGCGTTATGAGCAGGCCCTCCGAGAAATCAACGACTACAATGCCAAATACATGGAAGACATGACGGTCGTCTTTGATAAATGCCAAGAATTTGAAGAAAAAAGGCTTAGTTTTTTTAAAGAGATGCTTTTTGGAATCAGCGGCTGCCTCAACATTTCCACTGATCAAGAGTAAGCTTTATGCCTTGTGTAGCTTTACAGTCCCTTTAAATTCGTCCACTATTCTATGTACCTATAGGCAGGCACAACAATCTCATCCAGAAAAAGTTCTCATTCCAATTATAAATATTGGATGTTCTTATAATGTGGTTACTTTGCAATGTAGTTTATAGCAAATATATTTCTCGGTAAGAGTGTGAAGTTTCAGTCACATCATTGAGAGATTTAAATATATTTGTTTTTTGAGGAACTCTATAAGTCATTTGAAACTTTGAGTAGGCTTTGGGAAAATAAAGAAAAACTTATCAAAATAGGGTTCCCACAGTCATTAAAAGTGCTTAATATTTTTGAACTTGTTTTCAAGGCCTTGGAAGTACTTGAATATGCTTAGAGGTCCTTAATTTTTGCAGATGTGTGCCCAGCTGCAAAATTTATAAAAATACAACTTGCTTGCCATCGCCGCGTGCCCGCCACTTGTTGTTGTTGTCGTGTGACAAGTGCAGAAAAAAGGTGATAGGACAAGTCAAATGGGACCAAAGGCATTGAGCACAGCCCTGGCCACATCTCCGACTTTATCAGTATAAAGGGTGTCATGGCAGCAGTTGAGATCGATGTTGAAGAGGGTCGAGGCAACAGAGATGTCCGCCACTTATCCGTACTGTATCGGAATTCTCTGACATTTTGTATTACACATACACCAACTTGTAACTTATTTGGTCGAATATATTTTATTAAAAATTTATAGACTTGATCACCATCATCATTTCTTGTCATGCCCTGGGGCACATAAGACCTTAAGTCTACATCTCCAGCCCCTCCTGTTGACTGCAGCAGTCCTTGCCTCATTCTAGCTCAACCATCCGGTGGCAAATCTCTCTTTCTCCATCATTCTTCTCCAGGTCAGATAAGGACGACCCCTTTGATATAGACTTGATGCCTGAAAACGAATTTTCAATGGCCCTTAAAAACATTTAGGTCCTTAAAAGTCATTGAAAACTCATTAATTTTCATTCTGTGATTTGAGTGGGAACTCTGTGAAAGTGCAACTAAAAAATATAAATAGAAGAACTACTTATCAGAATGACCTGAATATACATGGAGAAGGGGGAAGTGGTATGGTTTAAGAAAAAAAATAGTTGGAAATAGTTATATTTCCCTCTGCCACACTGTTCCCCCCTTCTTAACATATAATCAGGTCAAATTTCTGGTCATTCGGACAAGTGATTCTTTTTTTTACAACTTTTTGATAACTTTAATTGTGATCGCCCTGTATTTCTGAGGAATGGCCTATCACTAAAAACTTAATTTGACAAAAAGTTACTTGCGTACAAGGTTTATCAAGGTTCGTCTTCAAAATGTTTGTGCAAAAGTATAAAATATGTGCAAGTACTGGAGTTTGTTGTCGATACATTTACTGGTTCCAGTAAAGTATCAATGCAGAGAATTTTTTTGAAAAAAGAGGATATCAGCTTAATGCTAATCTGTTTTTTTTTTTCACTCTGAGTGGAACTAATATCTACCACGCTTGTTAATATATTAATCCAATTTTTTTTCAGTTCTGTTAGAATGCTGTTGCATGCATTGCTCTTTTTTCTAGGCTTCCACAGATTTATGAAGAATATCGTCACTCTATTCAAAATGCTGATGCTAATAAAGATCTTAAATGGTGGTCTGCTAACCATGGTGTTGGAATGGCTATGAACTGGCCTATATTTGAGGTAAGAGCTTTTTTAAGCAGTTTCCAATTCATGTTATTTTAGGTAGTCAAATAAATTTTCATGTATTGTAAATGGTTAATATATATATTTTGTAAGGTGTTTTCATCTCTTTTATCTTTTTTTTTTTCAATTTATATGTATTATTGAAATGTTTTCCTAGATTCTATTCATTATCTATTTTTTTATGTGAATTGCGTGTTTAAACTGAAACAGTATAATAATTTCAAATCTTTAAAGAAATATAAATTGCTCCAATATTTGTAAGCTTTTAATTGCAAAAGTGTTTCTTAAAAGTTGCATAATGAAGTTATCCAGCAATAGGGATAAAATGGAAAATTGTGAAGATGCAACTTTAGAAATATCAAAATTTTTGAGAAATTGATATTAAATCAGAAAATTTAATATTTTTTTGTTTAGAATTTAAGAAACCCGGTATTAAATAGAGAATTACTTTTTTGTTTAAAGTTTTAAAAACCTATAAAAAGAAATTTCACAATAGTAAGAAAAGCATTTTCTATTAATAGCTTCAATATATTTAGGATATTTTTTAAACAACTATTTATTTGGGATTAAAAAATTTCTTGGATTTGGTTTTAATTGCTTACCTTTTCGGTTTTTATGCATCGCATTATTGTAAAAGTACAGGTGATTAGAAATTGTCAAGTGAAGTTCAAATTGTTTTCTTTCTGGACTTTCTGTATAGTTTTTAATTAATTACAATGTATTTGAAGTTGCACACCATAAGAGTTAATATTCAATTAGATATGTTTAAAGTTAACTACTATACATTTATTCATTATTCTTAGATAGCTCTTTGTAGTGCATTGAAAGCGTTTTTTTTTTTCTTAAATATTCGTAAATAAACATGTATTCTTTATTAAGAGCAATTCAATCCAATTCTACCACAGTTATCACTAACAATTAAGAATCATATCTAGCTTTCTTATTGATGACCCTCAATACTTTTAGGTACTTTACTGGTGTCCTCTTACAAAACCTGCTATGTTTCCAACAAATCAAGCTAAATTCAGACCACCAATTTATTAAGAATTTTCTACAATTATACTAAGCAAAAAGATTTTCTTTAAAAGAATATTTTTCATTAACAACGTGAAACATTAGTCTTGATTATTTGATAGTCCCACATGAGAAAAAAGTTTTATCTTTTTTTAAAAAAATCACTTAAAGTATGCATAGCAGCTTTTGTAACTGGGCCTACTCAATTGTGAATGATTTACTGCATGCTTTTAAAAAACTAATATCTGATGTTTTCTCTCTTGTGCTCGCTTTTTGCTGTGGTGCATTTACAGGATTACTCCGAGGAATTCCGAGATATAGTAGGAAAGAACAAGAAAGCCCCGTTCCCAGAAAGTGGCATAATGCTTGTCAATCAGCACAGAATTGGCGAAGACCTGCCTGTAAAAACTCGTTTACTTTTCTCTCGTTGTAGCTGGGGACTTGTGGTCAATTCCTCCTTGTTTGGCTTTTCTCTATCTGCTGCATCTTCTGCTATTATTTGTAGTTTTTTTTCGCTTAGAAAACTAGCTTGTGTTACTGTCTCATAACTGCCTCTTTTATGACTTAGCATATGGTGGAAGTTTTTTTGCTTAGTGGTATATGGTCTCTTGTGTAGTTAGGTTTTTAGATGTATTTTCAGTCGTTTATATTTGTATTTTTTCCCTGTATCTGTATATAAAACCATTAATCTGGTAATGTATCGTACGAAAATTGTTAAATATGTTTCATTGAATTTCGGTTACCACTGTTGAAGAAGGGATGGGTTGTAATGTAAGGTGTGAATATTTCAATTACTATAATTTCTTGATTGTCTATGAAAGAAAGGGGTAATATTATATGAAAAATTCCTGGATAGTGACACTATGTAAAGTCATTTTGTAATTTATTATAATTAGTTGTATGTATCACTTGGTTAGTTTGTATGTATTGTGAAGTATGCATACCATACAAAGATTAGGGTATATGGGGAAGGAAACCTTCTAGATAATAGAAACAAAAGAGCCTTTATTTGGGCTTGCAATAAATCTGTAGTAATATAAGCACAGTTTTGCTAGTTTAATGTGTTTGATGCTCTGAATTTTGTTTTTTCCTCTTTTTTATTTTGAACTTTATGTTCATAAATGAGTTCTCTCTGATTTACTATTAGTTTAACAACTACTTTTTTAAAATATATTAGTCAGTGTCTAAAATATGTTAACCAACTATCGGTTTTATCCAATAGTCAACCATGTTTAATTTCCTGGTCCTAGATTCACATTTGCTTGAACAATTTGACCGAATTGAAATTTTCTTTTGTTCGATAATAATAAATTCCCTATTTTGGTTATTACCTTGGGTGTGTAGAGGTTAAATTTGTATTTTAGAATATTAATAATGGTGCTGGAATTATGTTTGGTCAAATGGCTTGGAGCTTTTCTGCTAAAAGGGCACCACTCAGATAGTACTGGGATATTTTTTAAAGCTTTTTAAGCAAGTTATGTACATGAAGCAAATGGAGTCCTTGTGCCTAATTGATGGTCCAGTTGTAGATATCGAGTCACGTGTGGGTTTGTATTTTGCTTACAGATATTGCTGGTGGAAATCCGATGTTTCAGTTACCAAAAACAGTTCACCTAGCCCTTGTTGGGCTAATCTCGGATGGTTTTTCTTGGTGCGAAATATAAATGTAGAAAGGTTTTACTTGAAAGTTCATCTAAAAGGATTCTCTATCTTGAATTTCATGCTACTTTCCGTCAGTGGTTACATTGTGCTGTAAATTGAAATATGAAGGGTAGAATTGCAAAATTAAGACTATCATTAAGTGTAGCTAGGGCTCATTAACTTTGTGCTTTACTTTATGGTGTTAGTGTTTGCCATGGTCTAAATATTATTTTTCAATTCAGTTGGATCCTTGTGAACTGGAAACTGAATCATATTGTAAGTGGTCAGTATGAAAAATATTTTCTGCCTGAAAGTTATTAATTTTTATATGAAATTTTGCTAACGGCTATATTGTTTAAAAACGTTAGGTATAAACAGCAAGTTTTGTAGTTTCACTTCCGAGTTAGTATAGCTTAAAAATATATCTTAATTTTAGGATATTTATCTAACTAATCCTTTAAAAAAATATTAATTGTGTATATTGTGCAGCCAAGTTGAAACAATTTGCTTTCTTCCTAAGGAGTACAATCCAGATTTCCATAATATCTCGAAGAAGGAGAAAAAGAACCACAATGATGGGAGCATAACACTGACAAATATTCAGAACAATCAAGCTAAAAATGGCAATAAGGAAAAGAACTTGTCAAATAGAAACTCTGCAATTTCAACGTAAGTAATTTATTATGACATTAAGAAATTTTAGCCAGCAAATAGCTATCTAAAATCTTGTAATGTATGTGGGTAATGTTTATTTGGTATTGGTTATTTGAAAACTTGTTGCTGCATTTGCAACTGATAGTAAATGACATCAACATTCTTTGTGATGAAATTTATTCAGGTTTATAAATTGACCAAGTAAAATTTATTTGCTATGATATTGGTTATTTGAAGCTTATGCACTTAACCAATTCACACTGACAATAATTATTAATTTGTTAAACATAGCAATCAACCGTAAATATAAGGATTTTACTACTGTCCTACTACCATGAAGCAAGTCTTGAACTGGATTGCTTATGTAGGGTATTTTGAAAAAAAGAAAAATAAATTTTAAGATGCATTACAATCACCAGATGTTAGCAGCAGCTTACAAAAAATAATCACAATTTAAAGTAGTTGACTTGTAATAAGTTTTTTGGACTTAGCAAGACAGTGCATTTTAAAGAATTCCATGTGGTTTAACCAGTGATGAGATCTAAGAATAAAGACCACCTCGTATTTTTCATTCATAACTTATGTATAGGAACACATTGTAGGTCATTTTAAGCAGAACGATCATCCTTTGATGGGATCACTTTTTGACTCAAATTAAGCAGTATGAATCATAGCTTTTTGTGAGTGCTTTGAGAATTGTTGAAATATCTAAAAATAGTATTTTTAAGTGAAAAATCATTAATTTTTGTGTAAGAAGTGGAGAGCAAAATGTTATGTAAACAATTTAGGAGGATTTTATGTCCTATTGCAGGGTTCCCATGGTCATTAAAAGTGCTTAATATTTTTGAACTAGTTTTCAAGGAATCGAAAGTGCTTAGAGGTCCTTAAAAGTCTTTAATTTTGGCAGATGTTGTGAGCTCAACAGCAAAATTTATAAAAATACAACTTGGACTTGCTATCTCCGCATGACTGCCACTTATCCGCAGTGTATCGGAATTCTCTGACATATTTGTATTACTCATGCGCTAACATGTAACTTTTTCGTAGAATATGCTTTATTAAAAATTTATGTATAGACATGATGCCTGAAAACAAATTTTCAAGGCTCCTTAAAAACATTATTTAGGTCCTTTAAAGTCATTGTTTTTCATTCTGTGATTTGATTGGGAACCTTGCATTAGTATTTATTTACTAATGGAATAAATGCTTATCAAAATCTCTAAAACTTAAAAATGATATAGAACAAATTTGTATCTGGGCCTTGCATCTCTTGATTTTCAATGAAACAGTTAATACATTTAGATAGAGTGATGGATTGATTGTAACTTCCTCTGTTGACCAATTAAAATAGATTTCTCTGGATCAATCGCTAATGTGATATGACTGCGTTCCCAAAAACTTTCAAACTGAACTTTACTTAAAACTCTTTATTGTTTAGTCATCAATGAACAACTTTCTGACTATTTCCAGGAATGGGGCACAAGATGCTAACCCTTTTGATGATGACCAAGAAGATTGGGAGGATGGTTCCAACGAAGCACTAGTGGATAATGGAGAGCCTGGTGTGCCAGTCAAAGCACTATACGATTATGACGGGGCAGAAGCAGATGAGCTCTCCTTCAAAGCAGGTAAGGAAGTTTGCTTCTTGAATAAACAGCAATAATTTTTATTTTAATATATGTCTTGAACTTTTTTGATTAGATTATAAAAAACTAATAACTAGCAAAATTCATTTGTGTTGCATTCTAACAGGTCTAGAAATTAAGAAAATTTATAATTTTGGTATATGACGTCGAACAACAAATATTAGGTTGATAACAGAATATAAACATTTATTGATATTTTAGGTTACAGATTGATGAGCTTTATAACAATGCAATATAATTTTTTTTACCTTGGGCCATTCTCTGGCTGACGCACGGAAAATTTTGGCTCTTCTTTCCACTTTACATCAAGGCATTTTTAGCACATGTAATAATTTATTACGTATGGGGCTAAAAAATGCCTTGATGTTTTTTTAAGATTTAAATGGGGAAAAATAAAATCCTCTTGATGTATTAAATCAGTTTTTTTTTTCTTCATTTAAAAGTTAAAAATACTATAAAAATTCACTATAGCAACAAATCCAGTTCATCCTAATCGGATATTTTCCCCCTTTTTGTCAAGTAAAATTCCCTTACCCAAAGTTTCATTTCTATTGATAAATTTTTTCAAATGAATTAATTTTTATGCAATTATTTTATTAAATTTACTTAGTAATTATTTTTTAAAATAGGCTTGACAGGGAATTGATCTTGTGTATAACATCACAGCCTCTCAAATGTGACCAATCACCAGTACCTTTCAAAATCAATTTGAATTTTTAATTTGTCATTCAATTTGCATTTGAAAGAGTTCTCATTGCTGTATGGAATATGAATCCTTCTTTTGAAATGGGCAACTTTTCAATATTAAAACATTTTTTGAAAAAGGATGCTGTAAATGTATTATATATTGTTCATTATAATTTGGGCTTTATACAACAAGAAAAAAATACCAGCAGTGCAAAAAAAAATTAATTGTGTATAGTAAAAAATATTTTTAAAAATTCCAATGATGCTCATAATACGACAATTTTTTAAATGAGATGATTTTAAAAATGCTAATTAAAATAACATAAAAATCCAATTTTCCAACCTATATACAATAATAGTGTGGTATTGTTAAACTTGTATAAATTTTAATTATATTTTAAATAAATAGCAAGCATCATTATCCTGGTTTGCTTTTACTGCGTTATTTATATGCCAGGACAATGATGAAATTGATGTGATTAGAAGCTGAGACATTCTATTTAAAAATTTTAAAGTTAATGTATGTATTTTCTAAAAGGTGACTTTTTTATGTATTCTATATAGCAATGTAATTCTTTTTTCTATGCATTTAATTTTTTTTATAGATGCCAGGAAAATTAGGCGAATTAAATAAAACTGATAATGTGAAACTTGAAAATTCCTTAAAAAAAAAATGGTGCTAATTGATAATAATTATTTCCACAGTTTTCTAAAGAAATAAAAGTTCTTATTGTAGTATAGGTACACAATTAGAATGCAGCTACTTCTGTAGTTAAAATATTGAGTGTGGACATTGATGCTTTGTTCAGTGACATGCATTTTAGAAATTTTTCAAATAAGAAAAAATAATGAAATTATTTAAAATTATTTTCCATTGTATAAAACACTTTATTATAAATGCATTAAATTAATTGTTGTTGGAAAATTAGTTTTATCATTAATTTATTTAATATTCATAAGTGCATAGATGGCTCCATTGACAAGCCAGGATTATGACTTATAGACATTTGATATATTTTTACATACATTTATATAAGAAAAATTCAATTGTTATTGATGAGAAAGTTAGCCTGGAACATAGGGAAGTTATTTAAAAGCAATTCATTATTTTTGTACTTGTTTTTAAAGTGGTATAATCTAGTGACATGCATTTTTCCTGTTTTGGGAGAATGACCCATATACCAAGACAAATAATTTCATTAAATAATTTTGAATTACTATGGCATCTTTATGGTGTTAAGTCCACAGTCAGGGAAAAAATTTTAAGATTTCAGATCATGTAACTATAAAATATTTTTTGAATTTACACTTGGCCAATGTTTTTGCATAGTCATAGTTTTCCAATGATTTTTTTTTTTAATGTATTTGAGTTGGTAATGTGTCCTTGAAAAGTCCTTCAATTTTTTCTCCTTCAATTTTTGTATGATGTGTGACTAAATAGTTTAGAAACAATAAAACAAATTATGCTTTGCAAAGTCATTATTGTAATGTTAAGTATTTTAATAGTCTTGAGGAAGAAAAAAAACTAGCCCATGTTAAAATGTGCATTGCTTACTAACATTGTTGTAAAACTGATTTTTCTGTATTAAATGCAGCAAATCTAAGTTTGTATCTTTATTACTAATTCAGTACCTGGATATTGTTATAATGTATCATAGAATATTGTGTACTGAATTTTTTAAAAAATTTCTCTGACAAACTAATCAATTCTTTGTGTTCTTGGTTAGGTGAAGTTTTTGAAAAATTAGAAGATGAGGATGAGCAAGGTTGGTGCAAAGGCAGAAAAGGTGGTCGTGTGGGACTCTATCCTGCAAACTATGTTGAACCCGCTAACAACTGATCGAGAAAAAGAAATTCCCCCGACTACTCTTTTTCCAATGTCTTTGGAAACGGGAGGTTAACATTTTATAAAAGATTCATAAACCCATTTATGCATTAATCAAAGTGCCATCTCCTCGTATTGTGCAGTTTACTATTGTTAACAATGGAAAGTCATTCTAAATTTTTGGTTAAGTGTAATTACAGTTTCATTGGATTTATATTGAAGTAAACTGTAGGTAAGCAAGTGTGCTGTTATTTTTTCTTGTTATTTTTAAGTGTTAGAATTTTTTTTTTTAATGCACTTATAGTGAGACTTATGAGAGAAAAATGTAAACCAATTCCTAATATAACAATTTTCAAGGCATAATTTCTAAAAAATTTGTATGTCATTGTATTCATTATATTAGTGTATCTGTAACCTATGTAAATAGGTAAAAAAAAAAAAAAAAAAAACATAGTCCAAAATTTCGGGTCTATGTACTGCTTGTTTAGTATGCAATTCAATTTTTTTTTTTTTTCAGTGTATGAGCTTTTTCTTCTGCTGAATAACTAATTATCATAAAGTTTACCATTAAATTTTATTGTTGAACAAGTAATTTTTAAAAAAAAATTTCATAACTAGAGTATTGTTTTCAGAATCATCATATAACATACATTTTTTTATATTTCTGACTAAGTATCGATTTGATTATTTTTGTGCTGTGTAGCTATAAGCTTAACCTAAAATCTTATAACTGCAGCAAGCATGTTTCTTAATTCTAAAGTTACTTCATTATTTTGAATGATAAATGTCTAGGTGATTTAAGAAATTATTATTAGTTTTAGTATTATTTTTTAAAAAATACTTACATTTATTTGGGAAGTTTTATCATGCCTCAGAAATTAAATTGATTTCTTTTTTTCTAGTATTAAATTGAGTGTTTCGTTTTTAGTATGTTTTATCTTATTCTCAAGCATGCATTAAAAAAACAGTTGTTATCTATTTCATAGGTAGCTTTTATCTATTTTAGTAAGAAAATAGCTTTCTTATTTTATTCGAAGTTTTACTAGAACTAGCTTGTGTTAGTAATTTTTTGTACTATTGTTGTATTTTTGATCTGATATTTAATATTTTCACCTAAGACCATATTGCACTTTTCTGTATTTGCATATCAAGATTTTTAGTTGAATGAAAAATATTGGGAGCAATTTATTTTACCCTGGTTGTATTTATATGAACTTAATTATTTACCCTATAAAAAGTATTAATTGAATACATAAATCCATGTTTTAAAATTTAAAGTTGAATTGAAAATCATACTTCATTACAGATAGTAAAAAGTACTTCAAGACACAAATCATTTGATAATGCTTATACTATAGCTTCATTTGTATGTCTTTGGCTCATTGACTTTATTTATTGTCTTACCACTGGCATTGTATGTCTAAACAATTATTTAAAAAAGGATTCAAACTTAACTTGGAACAGATGCAGTGGAGAAAATTTAAAGTATAAAAATTTAAATAATTAAAATTGCAGTAAATAAAGCCTTGTTAATCTTGGTTAAAACTTGCATTCCTTAATAAAGAATTTAAAATAATTTTCTAGATTTTTTTTTATTCACAGGTTTTCGTATGAAAAAGTTTGACTCTGGTATAGTTTTATTTATTTGTATAGCCGTTTAGTCGGACCAATTGACATTCTATGGATAGAAGCTAGTCATATTAAAAGCTAAAGAAATTCAAAGAGAAAAATCTTAAATGTCTCACACCTTTTATCTTTTGAAATAATTGATTATTTAATAACCAAATTGTTTCTTTTTGCAGCTGATAACAATCATGAAATTTTGTTTAGATAACATAGGAATGGATAATTCTTGAGCTTATTTTAGCTATTAGGTCTTCCAATTCAAATATTCTATACTTGGACCGGTATTAAATCCTGTGGGGAAAAATTATAGGATAATCCTCAGGAAAATGTTTTATGTAATTTGTTTTGTTGTTTATTTCTTATTATACTTTCTGTTTTCAAATATATATTTATATAGGTTCTTTTTTTTTTATTAGAAACTTTGTATTTGCAATTCAGTTAAATACTTTACATTCGTTTCTAGCATTTTGAATCTCTTAACTGAGTTGTTTAAGTTGTGAACTAAATTGTACATAATTTTAGTGTATATATTTGTTCTAAAATATTTTAAACTTTATTTACTGTTTTGTTGTTATATATGTTATTGTAGTGACTTGACTGTGGCTAAACTTTTGTGTGCAATTGGTTGTTATTGGAAATTTCATACAGTATTTGTCATTGTACAGTGTCATAAGAGTGTGAATTGCTATTTATTGAAAAAGTTGCAAAATAAGATGAATTTTTTTTAATCTTATATATAAACCAATGAAGACATTTGTTGAAATGCCTTTGTATTCATGTATATTTTATAATTAGCACTTTTTTGTCTAACATTGGAAGAATTTAATCTAAAAACTATTTGGTTCCACTGCCTATTTTATCCATGGTTGAATTCGAAAAATTATTTGGATACTTTTATTGGCATGTTATTTGTTGAGGTTAACCTTTACTAAAATAAGGTGTATTAGTTTCTTGATACATTTCTCAGTTTAATAGGTGTACATTATTCACATTTCTAGATGCAGGGGTGCATTATATGATATTTTAGTTTTCAATAATAGTTTCAAATGGTGATTTTGATCATTTAGATAGCAAGAACTAGAATTAACAGTCTTTGAGTATATAAATGATTTGAGGCAGTTCAGCCATGCCTTAAATACTAACAAAATTTGACAAGAATACAATGAATTTGTATTTAGTTTCTATTGATGATAAGTTTTCATCTGGTTGCCAATTTCTTACATTCCACAGAATTCATCAAAAGCTTACATCCTATGTACTCTTTAATATTTTGGATTTGTAAGCAAGGATTTTACGAAAGAAAAAAAAAAACTTCAGTACAAATATGTCTTAAAAAATATATATGCATTTTCTAAAGTCAAGTATGTTATCTAGTAGGGCTTCCAGCTAACTATGAATACAATTCGTTCGTCATTCATGCTGCCATTTTCAAAATTAAAAATTTGAATCTCCAAATATGACTTTGCCAACTTTAATAAAAAGTCAGCACTTCATGACTTGCATAGAGTAGAGAATTGCATAATTATTCGTAAATGTTTGACTTTTAATTTAAGAAATAAATTTCTTAATAGCTCAAGTTTTATCTTCAATTATTCACTTCGGGAGTTCATTTTCACTTTCGAGAAAAGCACTATATTTATATTGCATTGTCAATTTAAATCTACAATCTTCATGTATTATAGCATCAACACACGACTCACTGCTTGGTGTATGCCTATGAACAAAAACAAATTCCAGCCCATCCAATGAACAACTAAATCTATTGAAACAGTATAAATATTAAATCTATTTTTGCACATCAAGTTGTAAATAGACATTGTACTGTTCCAAAACTTTTATTTTAACTGACTATATTTTTGGCAAGTGTTAAAAAAAATGTAAATTGTTATTAGAGGCAATATTTTTTCTTTATAAATGTGCACTTAATTGTACAACATAAATACTTGCACCGATTATGTGATTCTATGTGGTATTTCTTGAGCTTGTGTAACTAGCAATCTTTGTATTGATGTTTAACCTATATGCTGCAAGTAATAAAAGTTAAGGCTTATACTGCTTTGTGCTTATTGCAAAAGCAATGTTCTTGCAAATATGACCAAATAGATCTTTGATAAATTGTAGCTTTTATTTCTTTCAAGGTTTTGATAAGTACTAGGACAGGGTGGCCACAAAATTCAAGGAAAAACAGTTCCCTGGTAAATTTCTAAAAAATTCCGATTTTACAGCTAACTTTTTTCAAATTTCATAAACTTTTCCAGGTGTGTAGACACCCTGATCAAATAAAACATGTATGCTAAAGAGATACAGCCAAAACTATTTTTAAAAAATTGGCATTTAACGAAAAGTTTGAATGATTCTGTGACATTAAACTTCTAACGATTACTACTGCAATTCTCTGGGTAAATGGCGTCAAAATATGAATAAATGGGGAAATATACATTCAGAACAATGATAGAAAAATTCCCTGAAATTTTTTCCTGAATCGGAAAGCTTCCTGACATTTCCCTGATTGTCAGGTTCTGTGGCCACTCTGTAGGACTTAACTTTCCTAGATTTTTAAAAATTGATTAAAAGTTGTAAATTTATTATCTATGTATCATTTTGTAATGAATCACATTATTGTATGCAAGAATCTTGGGTAATTATTTTAAATGCCCAAGAAGGATACTTTTAATTTATGGTGAAAAATAGTTTTTATGTTGATAGTCTTCTTTCTTGCACTATAAATGCTGCAAAAAGTTGTGACTACTTGTATGAAAATGTTTTGCAGAGATTCTCATGGCATGTGTTGTAAGAAACCATCATTTGTAAAAGCACTAAGTGGAATCTCGCTATAAACCTTAATATCTATTCAGTGTCTTAGTTAATTAATACACAGTAATTTTTTTAATGCATTAAAAACTCTTAACATATTAAACAGCAATGCATATATTTAAATAAGTTTACTAATAATTATATAAAACTTCACTTTATATTTTAGTTAAAAAAGTTTGTGACCTAAAATAATTCTAACCTTTGCAAGCCCTAATAATTTACTGCAAATGGTGAAGCAAAATATATGCAGCTTGTTACGAACGTTGTATATTGCTTTTTAAACAAGATGAAAGATAATGTAGCGAATCGTCCATATAGATGACATATTTTGGAGAATGATTTACGAGTGAATGTATTTACAATGATTAATATTATACACATGTATTAAGCTGATTAACATGGTAATGTTACAAAATATCTGCTGTGTACAAACTTTTATGGCAGCTGCACCTGTACCTAGTTTAAAATAAAGTTATAATGAGTCATGTTTTATCATTTATTTTAGCATAGCTTAAATCATGCTATGTAAAATTGACATTTCCCATCTGGTTTTGCAGGCACACTTTTTAATACAAGAATGGTCTATGAGCTAATTTTAAAATTGACATCAGACAATATTTGAGGTGTTAGTAAGTCATTAACTCAATACCTCATTTAACTACATGATAAAGAACTACCAAGTGGGTATCTTTGAATTAAAATACAAGATACAATTTAAAATCTTTAATTTTGAAAGACATGAACACAAATACAAAACAAATTGTATAGTATTTTTACATATTCTCACAATTCAAATGAGCTTTTAACAAACTATTATCATACAGTAATAAAAGAACAGAATGGGGAACATACTTTTACAAATATTAAAAAAAAAACACAACCACTGCAAAACTTTGCTACAAACATGAACATATTTTTAAAAATTTGAAGGAAAACATTTTTAAACTTTCAAGTGATAAAATAGTTAGTGGTCCATTTTGTAGCATTCTCTGCGGGGTTTTTTTATTACCATTTTTACAGTCAATGAAACGGGAAATGAAAAAATAATTTTAAAAAAGAATGCTGTTGATCATATTAGGAAAGTGCATGATGGCAGTCATTACTATAAAAATGCTTGTTTCATAAAAAAAATGAAATAAGGGTAAAATTCCTGAGAGATTGCATTCTGGCTATAATGTTAATACTTTACATCATACTTCAGTTTTATTCTTTCTTTTATAAGCAGTCCTTTGATCAACTTCTTCCAATTTCCATAAATGCGCTTTTCTCTTTTCTTGAAAAGAAAGTAGTAAGCATTTGAAAATGAATACAACAAAAAAATAAAATATTTAGTATCATTTTAAGAAAAAAAAAGTTCAAACTAAATACAAGATGATAGTTCTGAAAAGGAAAGTTGAATTACTATATTACTAAAATGCAGATTGAGTTAAAAATATGTTGAAAGACAAATATTAAAAAGATATCGAATATTGGGCACATTATAGCCAAAATGTTGAAAAGACATGCAACAAAAAAGGCATTTAAAACTTTGTCTCAACATTTTCCTTAATATATATACGCATTTAAAATTTATTTCTACATTTGGAAGCATTAAAGTATTACGAAGAATGATAATTAGCACGATTTGTTTCACTTACAATACCACAATTATCATTGTTTATACTAATGTTAAATGCTTAAAAATTTGAAAGTTAAAGTTTCAAATGCATTTTTTTGTTGCCCACCCCAACAATAATTTATTTACATATTTTTTCAAGGATTTTGATTGTATAACACACCCTAGCGGATTTTTTTCATCTCAATTTCTTGCAGAATTGTTTACTGCATTTTAGTTACACAGACCAAGTTTAACTACTATAACTTTGTATGTAGCCATAGTATAAGAAAAATTAAACTTTTATCAAGCTTAATATATATATCAAGATAACCACATAATATAATGAATTTAAGGAGACTTGGTATCCCTTGTTTTCACAAAAAATTATTATATATATTTTATATTTTTTGAGTGATTATAATCTTTGAAACCTTCTCCATCTTCTAGCAAAATTTAGAGCTGATCCAATAATTGCAATTGTATAAAAATATTTTTTAGGGAGAATTTACTGCAATAAGCTCTTTTGAAGTTTTGAATGCATTTTTTCTTGGTTCATGTTTTTTTTTGGGGATCTCCGCCTTAATCATAAATGCAAATACTCCAACAAATATAAATGAAATGACTTGAATTTTTATGTGTGTCATTTTAAAGATCTATTTGACAAAAATAGGCATTTTGAATAAAATATAATTATTATTTTTTTTGACAAATTTAAATGATGAAAAATATCTCTTTTTTTTTTAAGGACTTTTTGACCTATAGGTATAGTATTTATTTTTTTCACCAAAACTATTTTACTTATTCAAAATACCATGTTTAGGGTATATAGGGTATATACTAGGAGCATTTAAAAAAAATGAAAAAATATAGAAAAATAAAATTTAAAAAAAAAGCTAGAATTTTTTTGAAAATTTAGAGCACTATGTGAACTCTTATTGATAAAATTTAGTTTTTGACTAGTAATACTTTCAAATATATAAAAATTATAATTTTAAAGTCTTAAATTTAAAAAAAAAAAAAAAAAAAAAAAAAAAAAAAAAAAAAATAGTTTTAAGGGTACTAAGTCCCCTTAATAGTAGTTCTGTAAAAATTTAATCAATAAAAAAAAAATTGTTTAAGTCCTCCACCTTGTTAATTTTAAGTTAACTAATTATGGCTGCCACAGGAAGAGTGCCAAGATGCACTAGCATACCCCAACAACTGGCATTTAAATAAAAAGTGGTAAAATAGTTATAAACTAGAGGTGTGGAACATTGCACTACTTTCAATTACACCATGATATTGGTCAAGGCATTAAAATTTTATATACTAGTGTCATTCACCGTTTTCATATTTTCACTAATTCAAATAAAAATGGCAAGATATTAGGCTCATTTTTACATGGGCGAAAAAAATTCGCCAAGATGGCAATGTTATTTTATCGACATCACATTGTCTTTTTTTGCGTGTGAAACATAAAAAAAGAAATCATTGAGGGGCGATATACTCAAGAGCAGAGAACTCTGTATTAAATGCATTTGTTTTTCAACTTTTTAAGCTTTAAATCGCATTTCTAAAGGAATTTTGACAGTCGGGACGTGTAGAACATCTTAAGAGGCATTAGCACAGCGATTTTAATTAAAATCGGAAGAGCTGTTTTTTAGCAATTGCTGAAAAACATGATTTTGGCAAAAACCTTAATGGTAGGTCCTATAGCCACCATTAACCCGCACACAAAATTTGAACATCGTAGGTCAATATGTTCAGGAGTTATGCTGACTACGTACACACCGATACATACTTTTTCTAGACCACTTTTTTAAAATCGGAGTGTTCCAAAATGTGGAGAGATGCAACAAAATTGAATATTTTTTTTAAATACTGAATGCTATGCTTTCATTACTGTATGTAAACATATGGATAATTGAAATTAAAAAAGTATAATATAGGTTTTAATTTATTCATTTGACAAAAAAATAAATGCATTATTATTAATATACCAGTAAGAAATTCTACTGCACTTTAGCCATTATACGGTTCCCTACAACCAATATGCACACCCTAATCCTGTCGGTGCCTATAGAACTAGTTAAGAAGTTCAAAAGTAGAAGTTATTCTCATTTAATGCCATAATGAAGGACTGTCAAACTGAATACTGCTAAGTAGTTAACCTTAAACTGCTAGCTTCTTTTTTTAAAAGGTAAACTGAAATTTTTTAAAACTATAAAAAAGAAGAAAATTTTACCTCTTCCTCTCTTTTTTGAGCATTCACTTGTTCTTCTTCCCAAGCAGCTATTATTGTATCTTTGTACTCTTCACAAATTATGAAGCCATCAAAACTGCAAAAAGGAAACTGCATTACTTGTATGCTCCATACACTACTAGTTGTAAATGTACGCATCCTGCTTTTTAAATTATATAAAACTTTTTAAAAAAAAGAGGATGTGTGTAAATTAGCCATTCCTCAGATTGTACTTTTAAAAAAAAAAATAATAATAATTCAAAATTTTTTAAACTGGTTCAAGTTTGCTTTAAACTTTTTTCCAAAATTGAACTAAAAATCTGTCCAAAACCATGTGATGGCGAGAACATCATAAATGGACATACACAAAATCCTATCACTCTGCTTAATTGCTGTTTAAGCAGAACAAGTTCAAGCAATTACAATAATAATCAACATACACTGCATGTACACTGCCCTTGTGACCATCAAATCCAACAACAGCAGGCGAACAGTCTATACCTAATTTCTTGGCAATTCGATTAAGACCAGCCACTGCAAGAAAATACAAAATAATGTAGTTTTTTTATTCAGATATTAAACAAAATCGGTAGTACAAAAACATCTGGTAAAACGAAACAAAAAAAATCAAGTACAAATAAATTAGGACTATTCTTGGAGGTGTGGTTGTACTGGAGCCTGATCTCAGTCAGAAATAGGGTGGAAAAAAGGTTGGAATGCTGTTACATTTAAATCTTTGGAAGATAGTAGAAAAGAATGCTCCAAAATACCAGATTAATATATAGTTCTGTTCATTACGCATTTTATAAGCTATCGGGATAGCTTTATGTAAATAGCAGGTAGGTGATAAAATGTGGAAAATTGTTTTTGGTGTTGGTTGTTTCAGCTTGTCAATACCTGATTCTCGGCAATGATTTTACTCAAATATTCATTATTTCATAAGAAATTGCAGAATAGTTTAGCGACTTTTGACTGAAGTATATACTCAGAAAACTTTTCGATAGCATTTTTTTTTTTTTTTAAATCATTGTGCACTTTATTTGTATAAAGCCATCCATTTAATATAAATGCTTATAGAAATGTAGTTAAAAGCACTGATATTATGGTTTTAAATCATTATGATCAATGTAGGGGAGAGCAAGCTATTGTAGAATAGTATGAAAAAAAAAAAAAAATCTCTCCTCGTATAGAAGTATCCTTTTCAACTTTTTTTTTTGTAATTCTATCATGAAAAGAAAAGTAAAACAAAAAAAGAGTAATGGAATTAATTTTGCTTTCAAATTTTCCTAGTACAATTATATTTTCACATTTCTTTAAGTGTTTAACTAGCTTGAGTTAGCTCGCATTAGTAGAGATTTCAAACCAATAAATGTCATTTATATTCATAACTATTAAGTTCAATAAATCATAAGTCGCATTTATATTTTCTGAACTATTGCATCAAACTTTAATGAAACGTCAGCCAAAACATTAGTATTCGAGGACCTTGCTTTAATTAACAATTATAAAGCTTAATTTTTTTTCCTTACTATATTTTTTTGAAATAGAATTTTTTTTTTTTGTCTTATTATATTTTTTGGAATAGAAATTTTTTTTCTGCCACAAGTCTTGTTTATTTTTTCCATACATTCCTTACCTTTGTTTTAATTAAAAAAAAAAAATCTGACCAACTGTTTAATATTTAAAAAAAAGTATTGATAATATATACATTTCTCAACAGTAAACTGGTATATTCTGATATAAATTTGTAGCTTAATACATTCTAATCCAGTTTAATTCTGCTTTTGGTTTTCTAATGCTTTGAACAGATTGTATCTTGTATGACACACTTGAAATAATTTAAATTCCTCCTGTTAATATATAGAAAAGCTAGGTGTGTGGAACATCACACAACTTTCAATTACACTATAAAACTAGTCTATGCATTCAAATTTGATATGTAATGGTGTTATTTACCGTTTTCATATTTTCATTCATTTAAATAAATATCGCCAGTTTGGCAATATTTTTGGAAATAATTTTTACATGCTCAAAAAAAAAAAAAAAAAAAAAAAAAACCTACAAAATGGTGGAGTTATTTGATAAACATTACATTATCCTTTTGTGTGTGTGAAACAAGGGAAAATTAATTGTTGATGGACGATGCTCAAGAGTAGAGAACTCTGTTTTAAAGGCATTTGTTTTTCAACTTTTAAGCTTTAAATAGCATTCCTACAAGAATTCGTAGTTGTGATGTTTAGAATACCTTAAGAGGCTTTAGAACAGCTATTTTAATTAAAATCGGAAGAGCTATTTTTTAGCAATTGCTGAAAAATATTTTTCATGATTTCAACCTTATGCGCCTGCACAATTTTGATGAAAACTTTAATATGTCCCATGGCCACCATTAACCTGTACACCAAATTTTAACATAGTAGCTCAATTCATTCACGAGTTATGCTTACAACGTATACACAGACAATAATTTTTGTTAGACCACTTTTTTGGAAATTGGGATGATCTGAAACGTTAAAAAATGCAAAAAAAAAATCCAATTTTTTTTTTACCGTAAACAAACTTTTATTACCCTATGTTAACATATGCAGGGCTCCCACTCACTCAGAAAGATTCAGAGCAGTTTTGGGAGCAGAAAAAATGCCTTTCGGAGCAGGTAAATTTAAGTTTCTTGGCAAGAAAAATGACTTTCGTAGCAGGTAAAAACAAGTTTAATAACAGGAAAAATGCCCTTTGTAACAAACTCCAACTTTTGTAGCAAAAAAAAAAAATTGTAGTAGAAAAAAAACAACACATTTTTAAGCAGAATTACACCCGAGACGAATGTTACCGAATCGGCGTCGCAAATCTTGGCAATAGCTGTTACCATAGACCTTGGCGTAAAAGAATATGACACCAACGTAAATATCGGAATAGCACCCACCATACCATCGCATCTCGGTAAAATCGGCGCAAAATCCCAGTAATATCATATTTTTTAAGTCCCCAAACACGTTGCAAACCTCGGCAATATTTGCTATTACATTACCATCTCAGCAATATTTGCTATTACGACCTTGGCGAAAACAAATCTAACACCAACGTAAATATCGGGGATAGCACCCACCCTACCACCGTAATCTCGGTAATATTGGCGCAAAATCCCAGTAATATTGTATTTTTTTAAGTCACCAAAAAGCGTTGCAAATCTCGGCAGTAGCTGCTATTACATCAGTGTAAACTTCAGCGAAAATGACTACTACACTTGCGTAAATATTAGCGATAGTGCTTACAGTACCGTCGAAAATCTAAACAGAGGATATTACGTAAGTTGAAGACTACGCAGAAATGACCATCGCAAAAACGTACATATCTGCACAAATGTCGGTAATATTGACATTTTCTCAGTAAATTTTGTGCAAGATTCAGTAATATCGGATGTTAACGAAAGCGCAGCACTCTCTGAAAATGACCATCACACCAACGAAAATATCAGCAGTAACGCCGAATAAACCGGAGCAATTCTCAACAACAGCGCTAATATATCGATAAAAGACTCTACAAAAATGACCATCACAATAATTTGCAATAATGTCTGCATTAGTCGCAAATCATCACAGTAACATCAACATTTTCTCGGTAATATCGAGGCAAATTTTGGATATTTGCAATATCGTAGCACTTTGCAATAATTACCATCATACCAACGAAAATATCAGCAATAGCAATTCTCAGTACTACAGGCTATTATATCGATGAAAGACTCGACAAAAATGACCGTCATAAAAAGGTAAAACTTGACAATAATGTCAGCATTAGCGTCGTAAATCATCGTAGCACTCGAAGAAAATGAACACCACACCAACGTAAATATCAGGGTAAGCGCCGAATATACCGCAATATTTCTCAACAATAGCGATTTTACAGCGGCGGACAGTATCGAATTTTGGCGCAATAAATAAAAACAAATTTTAAAAAAAAAACGCATTTTGGAGCAAATATGGCTAAAATAAAGCATTTGGAGCAGATTTTTGCATTTGGTGCAGGTCTGAGACCCCTGCATATGGGTAATTGAAAGTAAAAAAGTCAAACCAATGAGATCCATTAAAATAATCTGAAGGTGTACATACATTGCAAATGTACTGTTCCCTTCGGCAGCATGCAAGATTTAAATAATTCCACATTCCCATATTCATTTCTCGGGACTTTTCCATCAACTGCTATAGGAGGCTCATACGGTTCAGTCTGCCAAAACCCAAATATATCCAATGGAAGGTCTGTTTTCATGACACCATTCAACTGAAATAAGATTCAATAGTTTCAAAGATAATAATTAGTGAAATATACACTTTTAGCCTAAAAAGAATAAGCCATTGCATGAAAATAGTCAAACAAGCCCAAAATGCAAACAGTTGAGTATTTTCTCAATTTGTGAAGTGACAAGGCAGTAAGGATATTGGCTAGTCATTGTATCATGAAGCTAAATTTCCGCCTTCGATTTTAAATCTTAAACATAATTTTTAGTGAGAAATAAAAATATTACCAAACTTATACAAAACCAATAATATAAAATGTAAGCAGCTTTCATAATGTGAAACGATTTTTACTTTCTATAAGTACACTAAGAGCTTAACTAGTTAAATTGTTCTGGCACACCAAGTGCAATGCAGATATGAGATAAGTACACATTATATAGAGATTTAACTGATTATTAGTATTATTTCAAACTATCTTCAAACCATTAATGTGGCTGGGTTTCTATGTACCTAAAAAAATGTACAGAAAATTTCGTTATACTGCACAAATATACCATTGTAAGTTTTTACTGAGTATACAGAATTTAAAATGGAAATGCTTTCTGGGAAGAATTTCTTTAGAAAATTCTCCTGCAACTGCATTTCAATTGTAGATTCCTGCAGCACAAAGAAATACTTATCCTTAATAGCCACACTGTTTCTTCATTTTTTGAATTGCAGATTGTAGAAGGCAGACAATGGGAGTTGAACCACCATTATCTTACATTCTAGACACAAATTTACTTACGAGCCACGAGTTTGACTTAGTTTCGAAGAAAAGAGTAATAAGGAGAAAATTACCTCAGAGACGAGGACTATAACTTAAGCCAGAGTAAAAAACTGTTCAAAGAGTTAGACACACTTACCCTATCCCATTTTGGTCTTGCTTTCACAATTTTGTAGGGTTCCTCTCCAATGCGTACAACACGTGCTTCTTTGAGCCATGTTTCGCGGGAGTGCAATTGGCACACACATTCTCTAGCATAAACTGGTTCCTTCCGGAAAAATCCGACTGGTGCTGCATCTGGTGGATATATGGCCTCAAATTTCAAAAGATGACGTTTAAGGGCATAAAGAGGATGGTTCTTGAAGCTGAATTCAAAGAAAAATGAGGAATACATTACTATTGGATAAAACAATGAGATGGCAAATTAGAATTTTAGTACAGATAAAAGCAACCTGAAGCACAAATAAAGAAATGGGATCAGAGTGAACCAGGCAGATCAAAATATGGCAGACAATTAACATCAATATTTTTTTTATTTGAAGGGCTACGGCAAAGAACGATCAGAGTCAATTTTTCTCAATTCTCCAGAAAAGTTGATTTAAAGTTTCAGGGTTGAAGTAATCAAATCAAATTGCTCAAAATCTCACGTACCATTAAATTTATTTGCCAGAGGACTCTGCATGGTTAAACTATCTGCTATAACCTTGCAGATGGCGAGAAAAGATGATTTCAAAAAAGCTGGATTCTGATAATTTTTTGTCATGACATTCATTAGATTATGCTTTTTATATAAAATTTTAAATAAGTTCTTATACTTGCAAAAATTTGGAGAAAAAAACAGAAAAAGTGGTTCAAATAAGACTATGGTAATATCCTTTGGCCAATCAATCAATAAGTAAAACTCTAGCCTCAATATATACTCACCTACATAAACTACAATATTGACACCCTAGCAAACTATAATATAAAATTACACTAACGGCTTCAACATACTAAATATTTGGTTGCCTATTAGTGAATTTAATCAAGACTAAAACTACACATGGTCAACTTTAAAGTCAACAGATCATTTTGGTCAAATACCAAATATGCAATAGTTTACAGCACCATAATTAAAAAAAAAAAAAAAAAAAAAAAAAAAAGATGATGAAAAATAGTTTGCATTGATAGTAAAAATCATGAATTTTTCCTTTAATTATTTGAAATGGTTGTCTTTTAAGAAAATACCAAGTGATTCAATTTTTTTCACTGTCAATTAGGGTCCCATATATGTTTTTGACATTATGGGAGCCTAATTTACCGAGTGTGACAGATTGTATAAGAGGGAGGTAGTAGTAGGTCCATTGCACTGCTTATACAGTTTTAATAATATACAGATCATGGTATGCCAAACAGTGCAATGGTTTTACAAAAGGCCAAACAGTCTCATTAGGAGACATTGCAGGAGTTATCAGACTTGATATACCTTGCAAATAAAACAATAACTCTGGTGACACTTTTGGTAATTTTTGTTTATATAGTCTTTGCTATACACCCAAAAATAGTATAAAACATTGTTTAAGTACATTGATAGTAGTGCAATCGAAGCCCAGTGACACAGTAATAGCGCATTGCGCTGCTGCATCACAGGTCCACGGTTTGATCCCTGGATTGGGCAAGGTTGACTCAGCCTTTTCATTTCTTAAGTGGATTGACTAAATGAGAACCAAGCATGACTCGGGAACTAAACACTGGGAGGTGCCGCGTCAGACTGATCATCTGACCGGAACATTTCTGTATGGCATGGTCAAGTAAGCTGGATTGGGGACAGAAGGCCAAGGCCCCAACGGGTCTGTGACACCACTGAGTTTAGTTTAGATAAAGCAATCAGGAATCTTTCCCTTAATTATTTGAAATGGTTGCCTTTTAAGAAAACACTTTAGTGATTAAATTTTTTTCACAGCCAATTAGGGTTTCATATATGTGAAAAATATATTTTTAACATACATACGAAATATATGTTTTTAACATATATGCAAAATATGTTTTTAATAAATAAGCAAAAGTTTACAAAAAAAAAGTTTCCACTAGGAAGCCACAGCAGCTATCATGAAAATTTTACATTTTAAAAATGGAGTACTAATAAAATGAAATAAAATTTATAATAAAAAAAAGGCGATACATTTCTGAAAATAGCTAAGTATCTAATATGCAACTGAACTTCAACTGATTCTTACCCTGCAACTGTGTGAGGTAAAGGCTTATTAACTAACAAGGTCTCCAAATGCTTTTCTTCTTCCTTATCTAGTTTGGAATTAGGAGGTGAAAAAGGCAACAGCGTTTCTTCCCACCATTCAGAATCGGGTCTCAACTTAATCGTTGATATCATGTAATCACTGCAGTAACGCCTCGTCACATCTTTAACATAAGAGTCATTGTCATAAGCCACTATATAAGTAACAGGCTGAGGAGCTACACCTTCAATGTCATATGGCTTATTTAAAAGATTGTTCACACATTCAATTGATATCCATTGTTTATCAGGTTTAGAAAACACTTCAGCCCAGCAAAGTATTTTATCGCTTTTAAAGCTGTACATTTCTGGAGAAGAAGGTGCAGAATCCGTTGATAAAACTTTCCTATTAGTTTTCTGCTTGGGAGTTTTGACAGAATATTTTCTAACCGGTTTTTGTTCTTTAAAATCCTCCTCACTCGCCACATAATCATCATCTTTTTCCTCCTTATCTTCCTCATCACTGCTCAGTTTGTAACTTTTCTCAGTAGAACGTCTGGGGCAAGAACGTTTCTCAACTTTGGAAAGATTTGAAGTATCGCTCTTAGCCTTTTTCTCCGATACTTTATGTACTTTCTTATTTGCTTTTGGTTCTTTTTTGGCAACCTTCTCTTTGGAGGGCTTTGTTTTGGGTAGGCCCGCAATAGCTTCAGCATCCATTGTGGGCTCAATTTTTACTTCACTGGAGGGCGTTGTTTTGGATGGGCCCGCAATAGCTTCAGCATCAATTGTGGGCTCAACTTTTACTTCACTGGAGGGCTTACTTTTTTTAGAATTAAATTTCTTAATCAAGTTTTGTGCTTTGTGAGTCAGCGCATACAGAGAGATGCAAAACCTAGTTTTGAAACCCAGAGTGCGAGCTAAGACTATAAACATAAGGTTATATTCAGATGCATTTAAGGCATTTTGATTTTCAAAATAACTAATCATGCTCTCGGAAATATTTAGGAACGAATCTTTTGAACTTTTGAAACTAAATGTATTGCGAAACCACCTAACAATGTTTTCGATTCCGCCAACATCAATCTTATCAATTTTTTTCTTGCTGGTCACAGCAAATATGTCCGGTGGGATTAATGAGAGGGCAATACCTTTCAATATAGGAGAATTTAAAACATTATTCACATGAAAGCCATGAGCCAGAAGACATAATAAATGAGTTTTGTGAACATTTAACTGACATTCTTTACGCTCTCTGTTGATATAAAGTCGAATATAGTCCATCTCATCAAATTGTTTTTTCTTGCGTTTCCGTATCTTCAAATCAGGACAGTCTATAGTTATCTCAACGCCTTCTTTTGGAATTTCTGGTTTATAGTCATCAAGGTCAAGTTCATTGTTTTCTTCAACTTCTTCCCATTCTGATTCACTACTAGAAGCTTCACCACCAAATCCAGAGCTATCTAAATTCTTTGAAGAATTTGCAGGATCAGTTATAACTGAGGATGAACATTTTTCTTTTTTCAATGGCGGTTCAGCTGAAATGCCACTATCAATTGAATTTAGAGAGCTATGCTCACTTCCAGAATCACAATCTTTAAGTTTCAGTCTTTGTAACACTACTTTTGCTTTTTTCATTTTAGGTTCAGTCTCGGACTTTTCACCACTTTTTGATTTCCTTTGAACTGATTTCTTTTTTGGTACAGGCAATGCTTTTGGTATACTCTCTTCATTTTGAACAGTAGATACTTCTTTGGGATCTGCAGAATTTTTTGAGCATAACCTAGCAGATTTAGCCCTTCGCGCAGGTTTTTTAATTGTTTGGAGTACATCATCATTTACTTTGGACTCGACAACTTTTCTCTTTGTTTGTTGACGTGGAGCTGTTTCAGATGCTTTCTGTCGTTTCTTAGAGATTTTCACTTCCGTTTTAGAGGAAGCTTCCTCTTCAATTTCTTTTACCTTCCTACGAGCCATTTTCTCTTCTATAAAAAATTAAAAAGCATTAATTTCTAATTAAATATGTTGCTTTTATGGCTTTTTTTTGGCAAATTATAAGGGAACTAAATCTCATATTCTGTAAAATAACGGAAAAATGAATTCTAATATGGATGACCTTGAAGCAATTGATTTGAGAATTGAAAGAAAATAATTACTCCAAAATCAAAATAAAGTAAGCTCAACAGCTTAGGGAGATTTTAAAATTTTAAATATCAACAAAAGTTTGGCATTTTATTTTCATTACACAACATAACTCACGAATGGAAATAACTACACGAACCATAACTGGAATACAAGCCAAGATTGCTCATACGATGCAAAAACTATATTTTATAAAAACTTATATTTATTTATGAAAAATATACCTGTGCAGAAGGTACCTGTTATTGAGAAAGTAAGATTTTTCAACAATTGCCAAATAAAATCTCTTACGATTTTGATTAACATTTTTAGCAATCTATTTTTAGGTGCTTGTAACAACGTTAAACATTAAAAATAAACAATTTCTTCAAATAATAAAGACTTTCTTGATTAATACAATTTTTAGATCGTGTGCACCAAAATAAATGAGAAAAAGATCGATGTATATCTATCCTTTCAATTTATACTAGTAAATATTGACAAATAATGAAAAGATAACCTAACTAGACTGAAAAGATAACCTAACTAAACAGTAATAATCTAACTAGACTGGAAAAATAACCTGACTAGACTGTAATGATTAGCAGGGGTCAAAGTGACAAAATAAGAATATATAGGATTTAAAAAAAAATATATAGGACAATTTAAAACATCAAATAACTGCACACAGTTGCTACTGAACTTTAAAATTAACTCGTTATACATTTATATACTCGTTATATTGTATTTAAGAGAATAGAAAACACACCTTTAAAAAAAAGATATCACCTGATCCTGAATATGTCATCCGTTATTGCCTCAATATTCCATCCCTAAATCAAGTTTTATTAATTACATTATTTGCAATCTTGAGTCTTTTGCTTCCAGCATCTATAACTGCTTGAACTGCTCCAATTTCTTAAAGTATTTTTTTTATCCCTGTTTGCAGTCTTTTGTTGGTTCAGATTTACTGTTCAATGTCGGTTGGATTGGCGGCGAAAAGTGGGAGATTTAGCGCCGAATGTGAAGAACCGGGGACTTGATTTTCCGGAAACCCTAGTGACTATTTGGATTTGACATCACAACGTATTTTCAATTTTGGCGACTTTTATGAAAAAATCGTGGCTAATATTCCGAATCTGGTACGGATTCTGCGCCAAGGAGATTTTCCCCAAAAAAATGGCAGCCCCGTCACTTTTTAAAGAGCAAGTGAACTACCTATGGTTGCCCTAATTAGGCGGCATTTGATGTAAACAATTCGTGGCGCAGAATCCGTACCGAATTTGGAATAATAAAATCGTCATCCGACATCATACAGTAAATCTTAACCCTTTTGTTTCCTTCATCAATTACTGATTGAGCACTCAAAATGTTCTTTAGTAGCCCTGCAAGTTAATCACAAGTCGTTTTTATCCGTTTTTCTTGAGGCAGAGTTTTGTTCCCTCTCTCTCTGTATTATGACTAATTAATTTACTACGGTGGTGAAGAAAACAAATCAGAAATTCAAGACCGCATGCTATGGCAAAGTTCACAAGTTTACATTTTACAACTCCCGCCGGTCCAGTAGAGTTGAGTTTTAGGTTATGCAGCATGTGACATCACAAGAGATAAAACGTCGTCGTTACAAACATCGCTTTTATCAGGTCTTTTTCACCTACGATCGCGCCAAGATTCCGAAATATAAAAAATGGCAACGAACGGTGCCGTTGTTACGAATTCGAAGAAAATATAGATCGAATCAATATAGAAATATAGGATATATAGGACAATTGTAAAATATAGGACAATATAGGACGTTTTGGAAGATTTTTTTAAAAATATAGGATTTATAGGACATATAGGACGTCTGCGACCCCTGGATTAGGTATCTTTGAAGTTGAGAACTTTAGATACCTATGCCGATTATAAAAACATATCACAGAAATTATTATTTTCATTAATTTGATGTGAATAAGTGATTTTTAAATTAGAAAGCAGCACAATTTCAAGCAAAAATTATCCAAAATCTGGAACATTGAAAGCTGCATGCTACCGCCATAATAAGTTAAAATGCAAAAAATGCCGATTATTTTTTTATCCATATTAATTTATCTTTCAGTAATTTCCTAGAATAGCCCATCTCTTGGCGAGTTTTTGAAATTGCTCCAAGCCAGTGGCGATAACGTCACCTTGACGGAGTTTTGTTGAGAAACGTGGCAACCTTAAGGTTGTTTTCAGATTATCTGGTGCCGTCAGCAACACGAGGGCTATAATGCGCCGAAACATTCGTCATTAGACAAGCCAACATACATTTACAAACACCCATGCCTAACACGGGACTCGAACCAGCAACCTCGCGGTCGGCAAACTTAAGGAGTAACCAACTTCGCGAGATTTCAAAAAGCCGCCAAGAAGGTGGGCTATTCTAGAAGTAAACCTATCTTTCTCTTCAGGCACTTGCGTATTATCTAGTCAACCACTGGTGAGACAAAAAGTTCACAAAAAGGATTTCCCGTTCCACAGGAAGGGTCTAACCCTGGTCTGAACTTAACCTCTGAGAAAGGCAATATGTCAAATTTTTTGTCACCAACAGTCGAGAGGATAATACTTACGTACCTTTCCAAAAATATAAAAATCAGAGGAATTACATTGAGATACATTTTCTTATGATCTATCAAATATTGTAAAAATATGCATTTTAAGAAATTTTGGAATAAGGGTATATAAATGTACAAAAGTATAAGTATAAGGAGATGTTTTTAAGGAATTGCTTAGACCATATGAATATGGTTTCCTTTGTCAATAAAAGAATTAATAAGTTCAATTATACAGAAAGTGTAATTTTAAGTTTTATTAATATGGTCCAGTTTAGTTTTCAGAAATAAAATACGAAAAGAAGCCCCTTATTCTTTTCTTTAATCTAGGGGGAAAAAAGGGAATTTATTAAAAAGGTATATATAACTTTGTTCTTTATCATATAGTTCTAATTTTTAGCTTCAAACAACGGAAAAAATTAAATTAACAAATTCATATAGTGCAGCCTTACCTTGTTGGTATGAAACAAATTAAAACTTTAATTTAAAAATTCGCGTTTTTATTATTTTGTTGTCGGATCCAGTTAATAGAATAAAAACCTTGAACATTTAAACGTTCTTTATAGTTTAAGGAATCTCTAGTTTAGAATAAAACACTGCTTTTTAAGACACTTACCACACAATGAATATTAATGCAAGGCGTTTCAAATTAATGAATAAAATCGGAAAACAATATCAAATTATAATGTACCGCGAAACGCAAACACGCGCGTTGCCGCATATAAAGCCATGTTGTTGTTGTTGTTGTTGTTAGAACCTCTTCAAAAGAGGCAAAGGAAGGAGAACTACGGGCATACAACCCCTGTCTCCGTATACATATTTATTCTGACGTCATAAAACGAAAGCTTTTTAAGCGAAAAAGCGAAGAATCACTTTTCCGATACATGGAGAGGATAGATTAGCACAATTCAAAATATCTTTGACTGAAGTTTTTTGGCTGGGTGAGATTTTTAGGAGATCAAAAAGAATTGATCTCTCTGAATCGTATCGGGCGCATTGGAGAAATCTGTGGGGATAATCGTCAGGGATATGACAAGAGTTACAAAGAGGAGAAGCCGAGAGTCCTATTTTGTGAAGGATGCTTTTGGTGGGATAACAATTTGAAATAATCCTGAAAAGCTTTACTTCTTCATATCTCGAGGAGATCCAGGATAGGAAGGGAGGAGTGACTAATTGATCATGAAACTTGAAGTTATATTTGGAGGAGGACCAAAGAAGATCAAATTCTTCTTGTCGTTTCCTCTTGATGAAACGTTTCATATCCATCCAATCCAAAATAGACATGGTTGGAGAGGAAGGATCTGATGCAGCCTTGCCGGCTAGTTGATCAGCTGTTTCATTAATTTGAATACCAGCGTGGGCATTACACCAAACCAGGATCGTTGGGGAGAGGATGGATTTGTTAATTAGGGCTAGTCGTGCTTCAGTAATAAGAGACGAACCCCTTCCACAAACATTGCCAATGCCCTCAACAGCCCCTTTATTATCTGATAATATTAAAGAGGGGACATCTCTTAAAAAAAAGGTGGCTAAATAAAGAATGGCAGCCGTTTCGGCGGTGAAACTCGAGGAGTGCATAGGAAGTCGAATGGATCGAGAGACTGAGCCATTTTCATTGACTAGGCCGAAACCCACCCCGCAGCCAGTCTTAGATCCATCTGTAGCCCAGAGTTCGAAATCCTCGTATCTCTTACGAAGTTCCCAAAAAAGGGATTGAATTAAGACAGGAGATTTGGTTGAGGAGTTCGGGAAAAAGTTGGTGATGCATTCCAAATGGTGGGTTTGCGAGGGGTGCACCTGAACTTGTAGGAAACGGGTTCGATTTTGTAGACCAAATTGGACTTCCAAGTTGCAGATCGTGGAACGAATCTGATGGTTTTTGATATAGGATTCAGGCTTTGGAAGGGGCAAATTATGAAATTGAACTTTTAGAGCCATTGTAATTTGGGACCATTTAGCACGAATTCGGTATGGGGGGATATTAGAAATTTTCCGGATGATGTCATTTGGCGCCCATTTGAAGATACCAAGTGCGAAACGGATAGCAGAGTTTTCCAAAACTTCATACTTGAGCATGTTCATCTGAGAATCATTTGTTCTCACTGAGTTAGCAAAATCAATCCGTGGAAGGAGGACTTGCGAGATGATTTGGAGGGCTAGTTTGGCTTTGATTCCCGTGTTTTTACTGCTAATGAACTTGATGATGTTTAGGATTTTTGAGCCTTTTTTGCAGCTGGCAAGGCAGTGTTCTTTCCAGGTGAAGTTGTTTTGGAAAACTAGACCTAGAACTTTGGAGCAAGAAACCCAGGGGATAATATTATCATTGATAGAAATAGGCTGGGATAATTTCGAAATTTTGGGAGAAAGATCAATGATGGATGATTTCTCACTGGCAAAATCCACCTTCCAGCGTTTGGCCCAGACTGAAATGTTCTCCAAGGAATGTTTGATATTAGCGACACACTGGGCAGGGGACGAAGCCGAAACTACCACAGTGATATCATCTGCATATAAAAAAACCTGGGAGTGAGGGGGGACTTCTTTAATGAGATCATGCATGTAAATATTGAATAAGAAAGGAGATAAGATTGATCCTTGAGGAAGGGATGAAACCTCCAAGGGGTCGGAGAGCTGACCTCTCCACCTTACTTGGATCGGGCGGCAAAAGAGAAAATCCTGGATCAGGGAGAGTAGTTTCATTTCTAAACCAGCCGACTTAAGTTTTTTGACGAGTCCCTCAACCCAGACTCCGTCATAGGCTCCAGCGATATCAAGGGAGATCATGCAAACCCAATTTTTCTTGGATCTAGCCCAGGCAATGTGTTGGGAAATGTTATGGAGGCAATCCACCGCCGATTTCCCCGGTATAAAGCCAAACATATTTTTATGAAATAACTTAACATTTGAGGTCCAAAAAATCAGACGGGCGAGAACCATTCTTTCCAGGATTTTACTAATAACGGGAATTAAGGCAATTGGGCGATAGCTGGTGGGTAGATTAGCTGGTTTGTTGGGTTTTCTAATCGGAACAATAACAGTTTTTTTCCAGCTTTTTGGAAAAAAGGAAAATTCAAGACAAAAATTGAAAAAACTTAACAGTTTTAGACAGTCCACATTTGGAAGGGATTTAAAGGCTCTTGCCGAGATACCGTCAATCCCCGGGGCCGAGACCCTCTGGAGTTTGATAGATCTATCGAGTTCCTGGATGGAGAAGAAAGGCTGACAAGTAAAATTAGGCTGAGATAGAGGTTGGATCGGAAGAGTCGAAGTGGTTTGAGATTTGGAAACGAATCTTTGACAGAGAAGGTTGGCTTGGTGGAGAGGATCACTGATTTGTTTATCTTTATCCTCAAAAATAAGGTTACTGGTGTTGTTAGAGGGGGCCATATAGTTGTTGATATTTCTCACCACTTTGAAAAGCTGCTTGGGAGAGGAGATTGATTGCATTTTTGAACTCCAAAAATTACGTTTTGCTTTTAAAATAGTCTTCTTAAAAATGGCAGTTGCCTTTTTGGCCTCAAGCCACACCTTATCATCGAGAGATCTTTTTGCTTTTTTATAAAGACAATTTTTTAAGCGTTTGGCTTTAGCACATGCCTTGTTCCACCATGAGAGCAAAGATTTTTTACCTCTGGAAGAAACCTGAACAGTAGATTTTTGAATAGAGGAGGACAGGGTAACCTGTATTGAATGGGCTGTTTCCTCAGCGGAAAGAAGGGCAGTAGAGTCATTGGTGGGGATTTCCACATAACTCAAAACACAGTTTTCTGAGAAAGATCGCCAATTTGTATAGGAACGATTTTGGGTATTGAAAGAAAGCCGATTCTTAAATTTGATGAAAGTGGGGAAATGGTCACTAGAACCCTTTTCTTCTACTCTCTTCCAGTCCACTTTATTCATTTGAGAGGGAGAGCAAAAAATCAAATCAAGAACACTTCCGACACCTGCGGAGTGTTCCCTTGTTATTCCTTTGGAGTTTAGTAAAACAAGAGGGCCATTATCAACCCACTTCGCAAAAGCTTGACCGCTTGGGGAGGAGACGTTGTCCCCAAAAGAGATACTGCGCGCATTGAAATCACCAGCAATGAAGCAGGGGTGATTTATGAAGGAATCTAGGGTTAAAAAGTCTTTGTTGGACCAAGGTCCAGCCAGTCTGTGAACATTGCCAATATGAAAAGTTTGTTTACAAAAAATAATTTTGATACCAAGAAATTCCATAGTAGGAGAGTCTTGAAAATCCGGAAGGATCCAACCCGGAATATCCGATTTTATGAGGATGGCAAGACCACCCCCCCTCTCTTTCCCAGATCGAGGTTTATTAAAGTTAACATACCCTTTCAGGTGAAGGAGGGAACTATTCTTATTAATCCAAGTTTCTTGGAGACAAATTACCGAAGGATTTAAGTGATGCACCAAAAAATGTAAGGTGGTGAGATTGGCAGCAATACTGCGGCAATTCCATGTTAACAGAAAGGCCATGTTGGCTGGGGAAAAGACAAAATTCGCAAATTGTGTCTAAGTTCCCTCTCCAAAGTTCATAGGAGATGAAACAAATTGTTCGTCGAAATCGGGGTTGTTAAAGTTCTGTCCATGCCACAAAGGGCTACCTCTCTGAGCAATGATAGAGGTCAAACGCTCAGTCTCTGACTTTAGAAAGATTACTGTATTATGAAGTTCTGAGACTACGTCTCCCAGTTTGCGATTTTCTTTTTTGAGGTCTGCGATGTCTGCTTGGTATTTTTTTTCCTTCAAGATGAATGATTCTGCTGTGTGGAATTCTTTCGCTTGCCCCTCTGTAGCGTCAACAATCGTTGTTAACTCTGAAGACAGCTGACTTGTTACGGCTGGTAGGGTTAAACTGGCCTGGTGACCAGAAGGAAGGTTTCTGGGTTGAAACAAAACTGCTTGAATAGCTGCGATGGCACTTTTCAGTTCTTGAATATCTTTTTGGATACTAGGTAACACCTCCCAAGTTGAATGGGGATTGTTGGTCTGGGCTGTGATTGCCGCGTAGGATACTTTAGTCTTCAAAGATGCTTTAGCTAATTTGATAGGGATCTTTTCTTTGATAGCCTTGTTGATGGCCGATTTTTCGAGTTTAATGAACTCACACGAGGAGTCTGTAGCTTTATGGTCTTTGCTTTTACATCTAAAGCAGATGCTTTCTTTTAGACACGGGGTGGAGGGAGGATGGAAGTCTCCACAAGCGGCGCACCGTTGTTTGCGGTCGCAGGACTTCTGAAAATGCCCAAAGCGGAGGCAGTTGTAACAGATTTTGGGGGATTCGGTGTAGGAGGACACCCTGTGTAACATATGAAACAGGGGTACTGACTGTCGTTCCTTATATCCAAGCTCTTTAACGAGTACGATAGGAATAGGATCCTCAGAATTCTTTCTTGTAAATCTCACAATTTGTGAGAATTTAATTCCCACCTCTTTGAGCTCTGTTGCAATATCTTCAAGAGGAATAGAAGAGTCGACGCCTCTGATTAGATATTTAGTTGTAATGGTTTCTTCAATCGCTCGCCAGGTAATGGGAACAGAGCCAATTACTTTTAAGTCTGCGAGTTTAACGAAAGTCGAACAATTTTTAGATTCCAGAAGAAGTTTTTGTCTTCTGGTAATTTTGAGCGTATCGTCTGATGATAAAATATTTTTAAAGGTAGACTTGATAACTTGAGGGTTCGAAAAAGGTAGACTACCTTTTCCTAAAGTAGATTCGATAATGACTTTCGGACACGTTGCACCATATTGAATAGCGAATTGGATTTTTTCTAGCTCAGATAGCTCGGTGTAAAAAACCTTGCCACCGCGACGTTGCTCTTTGGTGGAACCACCCTCGAGGAGATCTTCGTCGTCCAACGACCTCTTGAGGCCTTCAGTCATGGTGAAGAAAAAACAAGTTACTTACTTGGTGGGGATTCTTAAAGAATCCAGAAATTAAAGTAGTGAAAACCGACACTGTCGATTAAAAGTAGAAAAACGAAGTGACGAAAGTAGTAAAGAAGAGTTTTCCGAACACGTACAACAGTCTCCAGGTCTAGGAGTCAAAAAAACAACTAATAACTGATATAAAGCCATGTTATGTGTTATGTTATATAATATATTTTACGGTGACAGTTAAAGAATTATCCAATTTTATAATCTCTAAAACTTTCTTTTAGAAGCATTTCTTTCAAATGTAAAACAGTTAGTTTCTTTTCAAGTTAAAGATTTTTTAAAAGTTCAATCAAAGTTGTTTTAAAGTTCAATTGAAGTTGATTCAATTCAAATTTATGTAAATAAAGTTGAGCACGAAGTTTTCCAAACCAGTAAGTCTTAGAAAGATCTGTCAGGTAGGAAAACGAGGGATTTATTTTTTAATTTAATTTACATTTCAAGAATTTCACGTGAATGATTTCACTGTATTATTTAATTTTCCGTTTGAAATCTGTTTTTGGGTGCTTTTAAATATTTTTTTTTATAATAAAATAAAAATTAACTAAAAATGGGAATTTTTGTTAAAATACATTTAAGGGAGAGGAGGGGGATTGATAAATATGTCTATTATTTTTCTTTTAATATTAAAATTTAGACTATACCGTGCTAAAGCATCTTGACGACATCTCACATTACTGAATACAGCAGCTGGGATGCCTTTTAGGAGGTCTGCTCATATTTGCTTTTTTAATAATAAAAAACTGGAATTTCCTACTAAGTTACAACTTCTTTTGTCATTGAACTTATCTGCCACAAAGTTTTAGATATAACTGGTCCAAGAAGACCCAGAGGGTCAAAGATACGAGCTATTGTAACTAGTACCGAACGCTTGGTACAGATATCTTCAGATATGATCACTTTAAAAAAGGAGTCTTCTTTTGGGTTCCAGGAGATGCCTGAAGTCTTCACTTCATCAAGCATGTTGAAGGAAAACTCTCTATCTTCATGAAACAAAAGATCTTGATCACTGGCACACCATTTGTACAATTTCATTGCCACATTTTTCTAAACACTCAGAGAGTTGATATTGAATAGCTTTAGCGGCACTCAGCATCTCTGCACCAGACAGGACGTCGTCCATGTAAAAATCATTCATTAGTACCAGCACTGCGAGAGGAAAGTTCTCAGCTTCATCCGAAGCTAGTTGCTGTAATGCCTTCGTGGCCAGTTTTGGGGAACTAACTGCGCCATATGTGACAGTTCATAACTCGCAAGTCTTGATTGGGGCATCAGGATCATCCTTCCACAAAATTCTTTGGAGTTTCCTCTGGATGGGATGTATCCAAATCATGTGGAACATCTTCTCGATGTCCGCTGTGAAGGCAAACACATGCTTTCGAAATCTGACCATTATTGAGAAAAGATCATCCTTAATGACACCTCTGTTGTATTGAAGAGAGTTCAAGGAATTTCCTTTCGTAGTTAAACTTCTCCCACTGAAAACAACTCGAAGACGACTTGTAGTCTCTGGTCTATAGACCCCAAGATGAGGAATGTAATACGTCCCCTCTTGTTTCTCAATATCTCTTTCATGTGCCCCATTTCCTTGCATTCATTAAAAAAATCTCTTAATAACGTTAAATAATCATTATCTCTCACTAGGCGATTCCATAATGAGTTTAACCTTTTGATTGCAATATCTTTAGATTTCACCAAAACTATTGAATCATCTTTTAGAGGCCTTTTTAATGACATATCTACCTGTTTCATCTCTAAAAAGGTTATTCTGAAAATGCTCATTGCAGATTAAAGTTTCTTTATTTTTTGGAATTTCCTTCTCAACATTATCTACCTCCCAAAATTTTGACATAACTTCATTTAAATTGCTTTGATCCCTTATTAGACTACAATATAAACCACTAGAATGTGTCATTGGAATATACTTCCATGAATTACAAAACCAAATACAGTGTTTTGATGTATCAATTTAGAACATGGAGGATAAATTTATCCCGGTTTTAATAACTCATAAAAGATCTCTGCTCCAAGTAGCAAGTCAATTTGACCTGGTATATTGAATTTCTCGTCTGCTAATTTGACACCACTCAAACTCGTGCAATTAATTTTAAAGGGTGTTACATTTGTTATTTTCTTAACAACCAAAAAATCCAAATCTCGCTTAGAACTCTCCGACTCATTTAGTACCGGAGTAGAAATTTTAGAATTGATAGTCATATTTGTATCGCTTAATTTGGATACCACAATGTTTATCTTATTCTTTTTTAAACCTAATCTTTCCACCCACCTTGAAGTGACAAAATGACTCATTGATCCCACATCTGAGAGTGCCCTAACTGGAAATTTATTTCCATACTCATCCTTTAAATAACAAACTGCAGTGGATAATAGCACTGTTCGATTAATGTTTCCAACATAACTTGTACCTGCAAATAAATTTTCCTCATTATTTTGACTTGGAACAAACTCGGCAGCTGAAGGAATTGAGTTCCATTATCACTTCTTTGGTTGTGGTTTGAAAACTGAGAATTTCCATTGCCAGACTCCATTTGAGTTAGCTCAGAATTAAAGTGTAAAGATATGCGATGGTTTTTCTTACACTAAAAGCAAGAATAATTAGATCTCCAATTTTGAACCTTGTGGTGTTGAAGGCACTTAAAACAAAGGTTATTCTTTTTAACAAACTCTAATCTCTCTCTCACAGATAATTCTAAATAGCGAACATTTAGAAATAGCATGATTATTTTGATTACAGAATGCACATTTGGAACTCTTTACATCAGACAAAAACACCTTTGACACACTTTTAGAATGATTATTTCCGTTATTAGTCAAATAATCAACAAAGGATTTTCCACGGGATGTAAAGTATAAATCCACTTCTTTGCCCAACTCTGTAGGAGTAAACCAACTTCCCATTTGTCATTCACTAATGCGAGATGCTGTATCTCTATTTAAATTTTGAAAAAGTTGTCAGAAACAATAAGCTGATTTAAAGATTCAAAAGTATTAACTTTTCTCAATTTTAGATAATAATCTTAACTACTACTCAATCTAGTCGCGAATTGAACGCAAGTTAATTGAACGCAAGTTTCATTTGAAAGACGGTTTGCTTTCCTGAAATTCTTTAAACAAGCTTGAGGGGTGGGTTCCAATTCCCTTAACACTGTGTACTTGACTTTAAAATTGTCATTCAATTCAGTATCTTAAATGCAAATAATTTTAAAAAGAATTTCCACCTCATATATTTTCAGGAATATTCTTTGTATTAAAGGTTCTCTCTAAGGATGTAAATAAAAAAACCCATCCTTCCGGTCTGCTTGGAATTTTAATTGTCAAGGTGCGAACATTTTTAATTAAACTATCAAGGGAATCGCATTTATCCACATCTTGGGATCCATTATTGACTCAATTACTATTTGCTTCCGCTCACATTCGAGCTAGATCTAACTCTGCATTCACTCTTGCTAACTTTAATTTTTCTAACTCGTGTTGACTATTCTCTTCTAACTTCCGGCTTTCTATGATCGAGATAGCAATATCCTCCACCATATCAGGAGTTTCAATGTAAGTCGAGTTATTGGAAATTAGTTTATTTAAGGACAGCATTGTCATAGAATAATCCTCTGTTTCCCCCCCCTTAATCTTGAGCGATTAATCGCAAATCTTTTTTCGCCCTTTTAACCCACTGACGGTTATGCACGTATATATACGTTATATGATTCCCAGTTTTTCCTGCAATACACAAAATTTTTAAATTTATAAATAAAATTTTAAATAAAATATTTTTATTAAGATGATATTTTATAACCTATCTAAAACAAAATAAATAAAAAATAATTATGTATTGGAATTAAAAATATAATGTAAAAACTATTGCAGGGAAAACAACTGTAGAATTTCGCCCATTCCCATGACCGTCAATGGGTTAAACATCATTCACTTTTTACTTCGATCCAAAAGAAAAATGTCACATACCTCCAATTTCAATACTAGCGACTGTTCCAGCATCTAGGAAGTAAACACACTCTCAATTAAAAACATAATATGTCTCTCAAATCATCAACTTTATTCTGTGTACGGTGGGACACTCAACACCGACGCTTCTCAAAGCACACACTAACTGGGGGCTCACTCCCCCACAGGACAGAAGTTCAAAAACAAGATAAGAAATACCAACTCAAACTTATTCTCGTCTCAAGGTTATGTTAACGCCATCTATACTAAACTTCAACTTAACTAGACATCACTTAGATGGTAGATCGTCACAGTGCTCATAGGTATTTAATCCATTTTGGCGGAGTGAAGACATAATTCTCGCCAAACCTTATAGCCTTTTGTTCTCTATAGGGTTGTGGTTTGGCGAACATTATGCTTTCACGCCGCCAAAATGGATTAAATACCTATGAGCACTGTGATGATCTATCGTCTAAGTGATGTCTAGTTAAGTTGAAGTTTAGTATAGTGGGCTCCAACACCTGTTAACAGTTTACAATATCTAATAACAAAAGTTCCGCCTATTTAAAAATAAAAAACATTCAAAATAAAAAACATTCAAAATAAAAGTTGCTGAAAATACAGAATATCCACATTTCAATGGATATCTCAATTTGCAGCCACGGTGAGAATTTCAGAAGTTAAACACTCTGATGGTCGAATTTCAAAGCATTTTCATTGAAAGTTATATAATAGTACTATTAATCTTGAGACCTTTTAACTGATATGATTGTAAGCATTAATAGTTACCACTCAAGAAATTGCAAATTGACCCGATAACCATATATGATTGAATTTTAGTATGGAAACTTGTCCTGATAAGACCTTTCATTTGGAATATCATCCCTGTCAATAGTATGTATATATATATATATATATATATATATATATATATATATATATATATATATATATATATATATATATATATATATAAAACCATGATATAAAAACCATGTTTACTTTGGCACCTAATTTGATTTCTATTTGCTCTAGGCCTACAATAGTTTAAAAAGAGACTGTTTACATAGCTTATATCACAGTTTCTACATTAAATAGTCAATTAGACTATATTATGAAACAAAGCCTGTCTTAATACATTACAAAAACATTTAGCATTTAGTTATTCAATATTATTACAACTTGTTTTTCAAAGCAATGCTTTTAATTTGAGCATCCTTCCACCCTCGTTTAAATTTTCATTAAACCAGACAAGTTCTTGAAAGAGCAATCAGTATAAAAATGCACACACAAATTTTACCTCATTTTAGTGTGTACACTACACAAAAGTAGTGAAAAATTTATACAAAGGTATTCAAGAACAAAAAAAGTTCTTTTGAGGTATTGTAGTAGCATAAAGTAAGATTTTTAATTTTTTTTTTTTTTTATACAATCTAAAAAGTATTCTTTTTAACTATAGAACAATTTAAAACTTAGCAAGAAACATAACTTTTTAAAAAAAATTTATTCATTTCCACACAACTGGTTATAGATCTTATACATTGATTTTAAGTTACTGTTTAGGACATTTGGATTACAATTGACATCCAGCTATGCTACAATTTCTGAAAAATGGTAACAAGGAACACAATTCATTTTGCCATTCAATTAAAATTCATCACAATTTATATGAATAATGAAGATAATGCCTGTCTGAAAATTACACTAAATGATTAATTCTATACATAATTAGAAAATAAAGATTGTTTAAATGACATTTAAGAATATATATACTGGTATTTTAATAATAATAAAGCTGTAACAATACATATTGAAAGTTAAGGAATAGTGAAAAGGTATTTGAGTTGAAAACTTTTATTATCCTTCATTAACCTTTTCAGATGCTGTGCATATTACTAATATACATTTACTATTTTAATTTTTCCCTTGAATGTATTAAATTCAAAAATTGTTCTAGAAAATTAACCTATTCTAAAATAATTATCAAGTACAATTCACAAAACAATAATTCTAAGTTATTTAAACAAAATGTGTACCTTAAAATATTATTGTCCAATTTAAAAACCTAGTATGTACTTATATTACAAAATCATAAAAATGCTTTTTTCTTTTTAAAGCTCTTTTAATGTACTACATACATTGAGATATAAATTAAGACAAAAAAATCTATAATTCCAAGATATAGTTCTTTTAAAATTTATAATTTTCTAAACAAAATCAATATGTTTATGCTCGTTACTCTAAGATCGAGTGATCAGTAAAGATTTTCAAATTAGACAGTAGTGCAAAAAGGAGTACTTTTTAGACTGGCTTTATGACTTATGAATGGGGGTGACTCTACCGAGTACCAGCACCGCGACTGAAGTCTATTGTACTGTAGACTGGCTTTAAACTGTAGTAACAAACAAGTCAATAGGTTCGCAAATGAAAAACTAATTCCAAAACAGCCTGTTGGAGTAGACATTTTATTTTATAAAGCTTAAGATAATATGCTGAGAATTATATTTAGTATTTATTTCTCTTAGTAATTAGTTTAATCATTACGGCACAATCAATATAATTAAGAACACCTTTAAACAATTAACAGAATGAAATCATCACTACTTTTATTGTACCTTCTTATCGCTATTTACAATACATGACCAAAAATAAACTACAATAAATTATTCTGCTTTTGACATGATTTTGATTTAAAATATTAAGTCAAAGGTAAATCTCTAAAAAGGGGGAAAACCTATTCACATATGTATATACACAAGTATACAAAAGAAAAAGTGTAAAAAAGTAATATACACTAAGATATACTAGATGGAACATGATATATTTTATGCACAGTTTCTTTTATACTTTGGATGTTTAAAGATCAAACTCAGCTACAGTGTTCATTATAAAAGCTAATTTAAAGCTTTTAATCTCTTGTACAACATCATATTTTATTACTAAAACCCTAAGGCTGAGTTTAAACCCTGCAAACTAGTTATGGGCAATGACTACTGTAAACAAATAAAAGCATAAACTGTAAATTAAAAAGAAACAAATGTAAATGCATTAAAATAGTTAAACCTCCAAAAATTAAAAAAAAGTCGAGTTCTATTAGTCGTAACAAAACAGAATATATATTTACATTTTTCATGGTGTTCAAAATGATAACAAAATATAAACAAATGATATAAAAACAACAAAATTATGCTCTTCACAAATGCATCAAATGAGAAAAGATCTCAACAAACTTTTATCCAACACTCATTTTCAGTAACATTTCATGAGACATACTATCATTAGGCAAATCACCTCACTACATTTGAACATGACTTATAGTTTTGACTGCATCTTGCTACGATCTCAGCACATTAATTAAGTCAATCATATCTAAACTCCATCTTATCCAAAGGTTACAATTTGTTTGCTCAGTAAAAATTATCAAAAGACTTAATTCATGATTTTAATTTAAAAGAAAGTCCAAGTAAAGATCATTCTCTATACTCTCTATGTTACAACCCCTTCTAGCCCAGTTCATTTAGAAACTACTTTGTTTAAAACCTTAAAATTTGGTGAGTAGGTATGAAAATGATCACTTAATGAAATGACATAGTTTTTATTTAATGTCTATTTATTATAAATGAAAATTAAAAAAAGGCAAAAGACTTGCAGGTGGTGCCTCTGCATAGGCAATGACGTAAGGATTTAAAAAATAAAATGTATTCGACACTATTTTCGATTTTTTAACTTATGTCATTAAGTGATAATTTTCGTGCCAACACTCTAAATTTCAAGGTTTTATACAAAACAGTTTGTAAATGAACTGGGTTAGAACGTTGTAACATAGAGAGTATAGGGAATAATCCCTACTATCTTAAAAGGCATTGTTTTGCCTTCATTTAAAAAATAAATGGTGGATGTGATAACGCGTAGAAACTAATTGCAAACTATGCTTTTACTCTTCCCTAAAAAGTAACTTATGAAGGATAAAATTGCTTATTTTTTTGTACAATAATTTACAGCAGACAAGATGGTGTTTATAAACAAATGACTCAATTCTTTATAATTGTGTTAAGTAGTAGTAAGAAGAGGAAGGCATTTCCATTGGGTTCCTTTTCATGTTAGGATCAATAGGATAGTTAGTGTTAGGGAAGGAAGCGCAGGAAGGCATTTCCATCGGGTTCCTCTTTGGATTTGGATTGAGAGGATAGTTTGTAGTAGGATAAGAAGAAGTGGAAGGCATTTCTACTTGTTTCTTTTTTGAGTGATTTGTCGTATTAGGATAATTTCCACTCTTATGGGCCTCAATGTGCTTTTTTAAAGTACTATTTTGTGCGAATCTCTTTTCACACCATTCGCACGCAAATGGTTTCTCACCCGAATGTACTATCATGTGCTGTTTCAGATAATATCTCTGTTTGAACCCTTTATTGCAAATTTCGCAATAAAACCAAGTTTGCTGGTCGTGCAGAAGCATATGCCTTGTAACGGATCCTGGATGCGCAAAAGTTTTGTCACACACTTCGCACGCGAATATCTTCTTTTCTGCACATGTCTGAAGATGCTTCTTAAAGTAATGGTGAAACTTGAATTCCTTGCTACATGTTGCACAAGTATACAGCTTTTGAAATACTTTTTTAACTCTTTTACCATGGATAGGTAGGTGAGTTTTCAAGCTATTTTTATCGTCAAATGACTCATTGCAGACGTGGCATGAATATGGCTGGTCTTTTGGTGAAGTGTAGCGTGCCACAACAAAGCTACTGTTTGCAGCAGATTTGTCAGATGTTGGCCCACTTCCATTGGGATACATAACTGTGCACTGCTCTCCTTTCTTTGGTGATTCCTTGTTTGCATCATGTGGTTTAAGGTTTTTGTGTAGCAGGTAGTGGTCTTTGAAAGAATTCTTTTTAAGGAAACTTCTGTTGCAGATGTCACACACAAATTTGTTGTTTTCACCCTTGTGAGTTAGGATGTGCTTCTCGAGATAGAATTTAGTGATAAAAACCTCGTCGCAAACATCACACTTCCATGGATCTTCCGATATGTGTATTTTGTAGTGTCTTTGAAGAGCAATATTCTTATCGAACCCATGTCTGCATATAGAACAGGTGTAAGGTTTCTCTTTTCCTGTGGAACCCTGAGGTGCTGAAGACTGGTTCTTTTTATTGAGATAGTTTTTAAGATAAGATTGGAACTCGAATTTTTTAGTTGCAATGGGTGGACCACGTTTACGCTTTAGCTTTGCATTTTTAGAATTTTTCTCTTTAGATTGTGCATCTTCAGAATCATTGGGAATGTTTTCTGTAGCATCTGTTCTAGTTTGCTTATCTTCAGGATTTAAATTTCCGTTAGATTGGCCATCCTGGTTGTGTGGAATTTCATTAGTAGTAGGAATGTGCTGTGTAGGATGAAAATTGTTCATTTGTTTGTCTTGAACATTGAAGCTTCCATCAGGGTTTCCTTCTCCAGCAGGTAGAAATTCAGAATTGGTGGGGAGACAGGAAGTACCAAAATTATTTATTTGCTGATTTTCAAGATTTAGACTTTCATTGGCATTGTCTACTTCAGAGGGTTGATTTTGGGATTCATTGGACTGATTTAAAGCATTTTCTGCAGAACAAGCTTTTCCCATACTTAAAGTCCACTTCTGAAGTGTAGATAAACCTGGCAGTGGATAATGCAGCGTATTTCTTAAATGCAAGTAACACTGCTTGCTGAAGTAGAGGATAGAAAAGGCTCTTGACATATCTTCCTGGGTCCACCAGGTTTTGGTTTTCTTGTTAAGTGCCACATTAACTTGATTAGCAGAAAGAAATTCTTTAAAACACTCTTTTGCCTTCTCTTCAAATCTAGAGTCTGAATCTAACTCTTTCTGCATTAAGGTGAGCTTATGTTCTAGATCTGCTTTATTTTGCATATGACCTATGATTACTTTCCTTAATGAATCATTTTCTTCGTCGAGGGCCTTGAGTTGTTTCTGGCAATTTTTGTTGGAACACCTGCTATCTTCATATGCGATAACCTCATCTGTTTCAACATAAGAAACCACTTCTTTATCTTTACGCTTCCTTAACTTCTCTGAATAACCTGTTCTCTTTCCTGCAGGACGACTAGATAGAACTACTTCATTGATATCAGAGAAATTTTCGTCATCTGTGGAGTCTTCAACAAACAGTTTCTTTAATTTCACAGGAGGCCTTTTCCTCTTTTTTGCACGACTAGGTTGAACTTTTTCTTGTTTTGCATTACTATCAGAGGCCTTTTCTTTATGTAGGTCGAAATGGTTTTCACCTAAAAGTCTCTTTAATTTTTCAGTGTAAGTTTGTCTCTTTTCAGTAGGTTTAGATTGCCCTTCTGTTTTCTTTTCTTTAGATTGATCTGCACCCTCTGCAGCCAACAGTTTCTTTAACTTCACAGGGTATTTTTTCCTCTTTTTTGGAGCACCAGACTGCAGTTCTTTCATATTGAGATAAGACACTTTTTCTTTTCCTTTATTTGTAGTATTCTTTACTTGTATTTCGTTATATTGTTTTAAACATTCTTCAACTAACTCTTTTCTTAATTTTGCTGAATTTCTTTTTCCCTTTACTGGAGTGGACTGAACAGGTGATGTGGTACTTCCAGGTTCTGATGCTGAAGGCAGATTTACAGAAGGAACAGCTGTAAAATATATTTATATTAATGCATAGATTTTAATTAAATAACGAGTCTCTTACTGCAGTGACAAATAATATAAACCATAAAAACAAAGTTTTTAATACAAATCCTTTATATACATTGCTAATTTTTACATTCATTAACATAGTGTCAATTCTGTCGTCTGTGTGTGCTAGGTGTTTGAATCTAATTTTAAAAATTAAAAATATCTCTATTGGCAAAATATGCAGCAAACTATGTTTCAAAATTTATTTATTAAAAGTGAATGTGGATTTATGCATTCACGTTCAAATACCTTTCATTTATTCTGATTAAAATAAATTTGGCAACAGGAAAGAGTTTCAACAATGATCGGTTAAATGGGATTTATCAGTATTCCAAAAGGATTATAGAAATGCATGTAAAACCGACCTTTTAGTGACAGCCCTTAAAACTTAATAAAATGCATTGTCATCGAATCAGTCAAGTTTCAACCTGATCAGATGATGGCAAGTTGGTTAATTAGGCTTCCACAGATTAGTCTGTCAGCCACACATACACACAAGCAAAACCGAAGTTGATAAAAAGGATCTTAATTCAGATATAAATGTAATTTTATATTCACACTCAAGGAGATTGTATTGTTAATTTAAATAAAGTATTATAAATAATAGAAACATTGCTAAATTTAACTATATTAAGAAGAAAAAAAAAATAAGTGCCTAAAATATTGGAGCATCTGAACAATGCTTTCCAAGAAACAAGTTAAAATTATCTATGTTCAATCTGTTATTAGAGATTTATTTACACTTTATTAAAAGCCTAATATAGTAGGAACCTGATAGATTTCAACTGCAAGATAGATTTTAAAAAAAAAAAAAAAAAAAAAAGCAAAGTTGGAAAATCCAAATTTAGAAAATGCATGCTTCTAGAAATTTAAAGAGTAGGAGAAAGTTTCCATTTTATCAACTACATTATAAATGCAAAAAGTTAAAATATAGGGGTAGGAAAAGAGTGGCCTAAAAACACAAAAGTATATTAGATTAAATAAATATGCATAAGAAATGGCAAAAACCTTATGAGAAAGAAAATTAAGAGTCAGTTTTTATTTTCTTCAAAGTCAAGTTGGAAATTTACTGAGCCATGAAGCTATTTTGAAAATGTAATTTCCAATGCCAGTAAGTTGTAGTAATTCTAGCTAATTGCAATATCATGCTTCCTTCATACTTCAAATATTTCTAGGAAAATGGACACATTTCCCCCTTTTTTATAATAGCTGGAGTGAAAGCTATACTATGAATGCGTCTCGGCAGGGGATGAACAAAGCAAATTTAGTTTAAAAAGTGACACGGAGAATTTTAAACAATTTTGGGGGAATTGTATGCAATAATGAAAGAGGAAGAAAAAAAGAAGTAATATTAATCGAGTGAAACATTACCTTCCTTCTTCAGTTTTTTAGGAAAATAATTCATGATTTGAGCTTGCAGTTCATCTTCATAATCACCCTTTTGAAAATGCAAGCTGCAAACTCTTTTAAACTTGGGATCAAAATTATCCTTTTGCTTGCATGCTTTTACCCATTCTTCCTTAAGCGAAGGTTCATTGGGAAAGGTAAAGAACCGAATAACCTGATCCTCCTGCTTGGCTCTTTTCGAATTGCTCTTGCAATTAGCAACACTGCAAATGGTCCCACCAGGCATTGCTATCTGTAAATTAAGAAAAAAAAATCAATATCTCAATTAGGAGATAATAATATGTATGTATGCAAGGTAATTTAAAGTCCCCTGATATCAACAATACATTAAAATAATTATTTTTCATACACAGGGTTCCCACTCTAATTGGAAGAAAAAATTCAAGGACTCTCAAGGACCTTTATAGAAAAATTCAAGGACCTTTATAGGAAAATTCAAGGACCATAAAACTACATACATTAGACATAAAAATACAAAATGGAGATTATCGATGGTCACTTAAAAATGCAAGGACTTTTAAGGCCCTTATAAATTCTATTTTCAAGGACCAAATTTCATAAAAAAAATATTCAAGGACTTTCCAGGACCATGGGAACCTCGATTACAAATTTTTAATGCAGGGCTAAGTTGGCACATAGAGCCAGAAGGTTTCAATTATAAAGGAATTGCAACACTTCTATACTAGGGAGAAGAGAAGGCAAGCAAAGTGGCATCTAACCAAGGGAATTTTTAGTAGAAATTTTAGTCCTACTATTAATGTTTCAATTCATATCTTGAAAATGAATCTTGAAAAATATCTACTATTTAATAAAAACTTACCAAAATTTAAAGGAGAGTAATGAGTGATGAGACCAGAGATTAAGCTGTGGGTGTTTTTTTTTTAGAAAAATGTTCAAGAACTTTCTTTAACGCTAAAATTAGAAATTGTGGTTTAGCTCTTTTGCTAAAACATTATAACACACAATTTCCAAAGTCACCATTTTTGTTATCCCAAGGTTTGTCATCGACCTAAAAGAACAAGTAAGCTGAAGGGTGAAAAGTATTTTTCTAGTTGATATTTGGTATAAAATAGCTTTATATTTAAAGTTCTATTATTTCCATTATATTTTATAACAGAAAGTGTTTTAATTGGTTTAAATTAAATATCGCGAGTGATGCAACTTGTAATCATTTTAACTTTATTGTGATTTTAGTTTTTTTGCTAAAAAAATTGTTTGTACCCCAGCTTAACCATTGAATAGGATATATTTTTTCACAAATTAATTTCTACTTTTTCAACATTGAATTTTTCCGAATATCCTCTTGTATCAATATATCTAGTCGCCACAGGTTGATTAAACGGTGTGATGAGGTGACTAAATAGTACAATTTTTTTTAATTGTTACCGAATATATTGAAATTTCCATGAAAATTTCCTTTCCCTTTCTTGAAATTTTTTAATCATGTGCGTATACGACGTTAAAATCCATTTATCCACGATATGGATTCATGAGGTGACAGAACCGGTAATTCAAGAAAATCAGAGAATTCTCAGGGAATTTCACTCTTCTAGAAAAATCTGGGAAACGTCAGGAAATTTTTGAGTTTCCCTTCTTGCATTCCCCATGCGGGTACGGCCGCCGCATTATTGTTAAAAAAATCTTCAATCTGACTGCATCCTTTACGGACATAATTATTTTTTTCTTGCCTGGCGTTTTTGTCAACAAAATATATTAGAACCCTTATTTTATTTGTGTATTATTTCTGTTATATTTCTAGTAATCGTATAACTTAAAAGTATGGCCACCGGCAACCTTACTGTTAAAAAAAATTCTCGAACTTCAATCTGACTGCATCCTTTAGTGGCATGATTATTCAACTGTGCCACAGGTCCAAAAAAAAATTTTTTTTAAATCTGCGATAAAGTGGCTACTAAACTAAAAGTGCCTACCAGCCACTGGCTACTACTTGAAAATTTCAATTTTTAGGTCTATATCATCTTGAAACATTTTTGCACACATGAAAAATATTAATATAAAAAATATAAATAGCTTATTGCTAGATCCCTTCCTTATGTGAAGGAGGCATGGGACATATCTTGTAAAGTTAATACTCACACATATATAAGATACTCATTAGGAAAAAATGAAAAAGACTTTTGTTTTTAAGGTTTATTGTAAATTATAACATTTACTTGACCAAACATTACGTTTTAAGAAGTCCAAATGAATTGAAAAATATGCCTAAAAGCATGAATAGTTTACCTACCATTTTTTGTGAATGCAATTTTGCAATAAAGTGTCTTCTTAATCAACGGTGAAACAATTAGTTTCTCATGGAAAAATAAAAGGGGTTTTTTTTTTTTTTTTTTTAAAGTACAACTTTAAAAATTTTCATATGTATCATATTTTGGGCTTTTGATTCTAGTAAAATAGTGCACCACAAATTTCTAGTTTAAAAATTTAATAAGAACAAAATAATTTAAACCTATATTTTGGTTCATCTTTCTTCCAATCATCTCTTGTACATTTTTATATACATTTATTTAAACCAATATCCCATTATTTGAGGTGTCATGTACAGATATAAATGATGACAATTGTAACTTGATAATTTCTTTAAACAAATATTCAAAAGAAAAGCATAAATGGAAGATGGATGTCCAAAGATAGAATAACGTTTGGGGTTGACTTATCAATTTGAAACTTCCCTTATTGCGTGATTTTGCACCTGGCATTGAAATTGAAATATATAAATCCAACAACACATTTTGTACAAGGATAAAGACTAAAATCTAAGAATATGTAACAGAAAATTCCGGTGCAGCACCGATAAGTGTCAGTCCCACAAGGATAAGCAAATCAGAGTTCTATATTTATAAATATTGTGGTCATACATACAGGGTTTCTGCCAAAATAAAATGATTTTAAAAAAATGTGTAAAAATATTTCCATTAAGCAAGAAATCAAATCAAATAAAAATAATAACCTATATTAATTTTACTAACATGAGCCTAGTAAAATGATTTTTTTTATAAAGTTTTATTTTAAATTAAGTAAAAAACCCTTGTTTCAGAAACTTCAAAATCAGAAGAAAAAGGGAAAAATAATTTTCCATTCTTTGATATTTCAGTGTTAAAAAAGCTAATCAAACTTTAATAATAAAGAAATATTAAGCCAATAATAATAAATTATATCTTTAAAATCAAATGTTTTGATATCAACACAAAACAGAAGAACGAAGACAGAAAAATGTAAACACAAGCTTATCAAAACTGTTCATTTCAGTTAAGCATATTATGAAATTTTTTTCACCTATGAGACCTTACTCGTGTGATGTCACAAATTTGGAGTTCAGAAAGGTTTTCATTGACTGCAGTTTTTAACTGTGACCGTTGTTTCTGTCAAAACGTAAATAAAAATAGATGAATTTTCGACGAGCTAAATAGCGATTATAGCATTTACGACGTCACAGTTACATGATTTTATTTTAAAAGGTAAAGAAATCCATGAAATTCACGGTATTTCCATGACTTATGACCATTTTTTTGCTCAGAATCATTACTTTCCATGACAAAATTTACCCAATGCCCAAATTCATGACTTTCCACAAGCGTGGAAACTCTAGGCATACAACATCAGTGAAAATTAATGACTTTTAAAACCTCTAAGCATTTTCAATTACTTTTAAGACCTGGAAAACAAGTTAAAATATATTAAGCACTTTTAATGACTGTGGGAACCCTGTTTGTAGTTCGTATCTATTAAATCCTAGCATGGTTATATGCCATCATATTGTTGACGAGTCAAGTACTTTAACGTTTCTGCATTAACTTGAGCGCTATTCACGAAAAAACAGCCGCTGCATGCACTCGTACATCATGATAGTATTTCCAATTCGTAATCTAATCGGAGCAAGAAGAATACTGTATTAAGTCAGCACTTAACTGCAGCAGGAACAGGCAGTCGGAATCGCTCTCAAACACTTCGAATCTGGACAACTAGTTTCATTTTAGTCTTTTTTCAATATTTTACATACAGTAATGAGCCCGAAATACGGACGTCTAAAAAACCGGATACTTTTGATCTACCCATATTTTTTTTAAAAAAAAGGATCGGGACATCTAACCATATCGGACACAGCCTGTTGAAGTCATGTTACACCAGGACTAGTTGGTCGAAGCCATTTCACTTTTATTCTTTTTCTTAAGATAGCCAGAGTTCATCCTAAGCATTTTTCGAGGGGCGGCGCGCCCTGCCTGCCCTTTTTCTATAAAAATAGCGTCCTTCTTGCCCTTTTTCTATAAAAATAGCACCCTTCCTGCCCTTTTTTCAGAAAAAGAATTCGAAAAACTTTCGTTTTTTCCCCTCCCAACAGTACGCAATATGTGGATCACCCCTACTGAAATCGGCTGTCGCGCATGCGCATTCATGTTCAAACGCGCAACGTATATATCAGGGACTGAAACCATTGAGTAGATGTCCACATAATGTGCTTCATTAGTAGGTGGATTGTAGGGCGCCGTCTTACAATTTCCCAAGTGCACATTAGTAAACTCCGATGGCCATTTCGTACGTGTTTTGATTAAGTGTATTTCGCTGGATTTTTACTATGCCTCCTTCAAAATAGTGAAGAAAGGAATTTGAAAGACTTGAATAACTTAGTTAAAGGTTTATAACTATCAAAAGTTTACACTAAGAATTTAAAAAGAATATTTCCGTTTGGACACGCGTAATCGCGATGTCCTCCTGTTAAATTTAGGGGTTGTTTTTGGTAATTTGCCTGTTACCAATTAATTTCTAAACATCCGTTGCATATTTAAAATTAAACATAACAGGAATGCAACCAAAATCCCAGATTATTTCCGATTTTTAAAAAAAATAAAACTTCTATTATAGCTTACATAATAGCGGCATGCACGGCAAAAAAAATCGCCGTTTTGACGCTAAATTTGTTCCGATTTTGAAAATAAAAAAATGCAAACATTTCAGGACATAGTCCAAGTTCTTTAGTCGGAATACTCCTTGTGATATCCCACAATGAATAATGTTAAATTTGGAGAAACTCAATTCTCTATCTGACAATAGCAAACCTAAGAGGAAGTTTAAGGTTGATTCATTCAAACTTTAGAAAATTTTGAAAGAGTGAAAAGTTCTTATCTTAACACATTTTCATTATACTAAAACATTCTTATCTTAATTTCACTGTATTATAAATTGATAATTTTATAAAAATTACTATTTGATGAAAATTTTACTGTGTAATTTTAATAATTTTCTCAGTCTCATTCCAGCAGAATTAGGACTGAAGCATTTTATCAGTATTTTGATATATTTTAAGTTTCTGAGTGAGTTTTTGATTCACGGATTTTTGCATTATAATTTTTTTCCCCAGAATATTGAAAATTGTTTATTGTGGTAGAAAAGTATAACAATATTGAAATTGTGGCAGAAAACGAGTATTTCTGCAATTTGCCATAAAAGTGCCCTCGTAAACAGGAAGTGACTTTTTTTGGAAAATAGCACCCTGCCCTTTTTCATTTCTAGGATGAACTCTGAGATAGCGATCGCTGATTTTGCACGTGTTTTACAAAGCTTCTTCCATCCTGATATTTGCCTGCTTTTTAGCTGTGTTGGAACTCCCAGGGAATAAGTCTCTTCAGAGGTCAGAGAAAACGGAACTATGTTTCACTTAGCATTAAAACCAAGGAAGAAATACTTCAAAAATGTTTTAAGTATTTCTACCTTTTAAAAATACTAGTTGAGTTTGTTGCAGTGATGGCTAGTGCACTACAGCATCTAAATTTAATAGTTATTAGTTCAAATCTAAAACGATATATTTTACAATTTTTTAAAATGAAGATTCAATTTCTATGGTAAGCGTAAAAAAAATACGATAAACAGCAAACTTCTTGCTTAATAATCAATTTACAAGGGGGGAAAAACGCTTCCAATCCAGGTGATCTTCCTCCGAACAGCAGCCGGGTGTACCTGAAAAGCGTTTCGGCTGTGACGTTGCCATGGTAACCAATGGAACACAATAGAGCCTTCCCTCCTTGTAATGTTTAGTGACCTTGTAAAGCTAGACCGCCAGATCAGCAGTTTCTCGACTTCAGCTGCCCTTGAGAATTCGATGAACTGATTGGCTCTGCTTGAAAGTAGGTGAAAGTGAAAGTGGAAGGTTTCTAAAATTCCCTCCAAATCAAATGTCATTGTGAAACATGGAGCCTTTTTATGATGAAGTATTATTTAATTCCAATAAAGAGGAAGGTATTATTTAATTACGATAAAGAGGTTACTGGGCAAAGGCACTTTGTTTGAACCCTACATAGAAGCAAAAGCAAGGTATGAACTTTTTCCATGTTAATTTACAAACATTGTTTTGTTGGCCATGTTTGATTGTTAGAATTAAAAAGAGCATTCGGAATAGTGCTGGATATAGTGGATTAAACTAAAAAGTAACTCTCTAAATGCACACATCATGCAATTACTCATTAAAGTAGTATTGTTTTTAAATAAACAAGAACTTACACTTAGAAGCCAAAACGAGCGGTAATGGTTTTTTTTTATCAAAACTGTACAGAATGATTTGATTAATTGTTCTTATTTTATAATGTTATGTTATAAATGTTATTAGTATTTTGAACAAATTGAAAAGAAACTTAGATTTGAGTATTAAAGAATTTCCGTTCATCAAGGTCAGCGTCAGCCACTAGGAAGCCCGCGGGCCGGATCCGGCCCCCGACAGCTTTTTCTCCGGCCCGCCGACAGTACAGAAGAGCAAAAATCAAATTTTGCGGAAATAATTTTAATTTGTCTACAATAGTGTTTACTACCAAAAACCGCATTCTCCATTTAGTGGCCCGCGTCAGTAAGTCTGAAAAATCTTTTTTTTTTTCCTTCTGAGACTGCCAACGAGAAAGATTATAAAAAAAAGCAATAGTTTGAATTATTAACAATGACGCATTGCTTAGTTTTGTACTTATGAATGGCGAAATTCCTGAATGGCTAAATTCGATTTCTGTTTTTCTGAATGTCATGGGCAGGAGTTGGGTGTTTTAATGCATATTGGATTGTTCCATGCGTTAAATGAAGATCGGTCAAAATCTGTTTCAAAGTGCGGTCTATTACTTCTTTATGCACCCCCCCCCCCCCGAATTTCCGGACAATCAGTAAGTGACAGCATAAAAAATGACTTTTAGGGATTTTTTTTAAAAAAACAGGGAGTGTTAGGGCAAATAGGGACCTGTTGCGAGGCCAGAGCTTAAATAATAGAAAAGTACAAAAATCTCTATTACAAATGAAAAAAAAATAATAACTGTGTATACCGCATTTGACATAAAACCATTTATAACAAGTTTTATTTCAATCGGTTAAGAGTAGCAATTCCACAGCAGATGTTTGGTGATTTCATGTTATATTGTTAGAAAAAATAGTCCGGCGCTCTTGTCCCTTAGATGATGTAAGGGGACGAATTAAAGGTTTGCAACAACTGTCATGAAATAATAAAAAAACAATTACCGAAAATTGATAACTCAAAAAACATTGCTTGTAATGCTGTACCCTTCAATAAACAATAAATGACAACATTGATTAGGTATAAATTATGATCATTAGACGTCAGCACAACACTTCCAAGAAATTGTACGGGTAATCTAAATTATCAACCTGATCTAAATGCAATAATAAGACATGTTTCCCCAAAAAAATTATAACATGTTTGCGATGACTCATATATTGACTTTCAAGGTTTGAAACCTCTCCAAACAAGCCACCATAGCCTTGTAAAAGATGGATTATATTAGCTTTCATCCCATCCCTTTTTAGTTTTTAATAAAGGTAAATTAATAAAGAGATCTTTTACCTGATTTTTCTATTCCCGCTGATCCCAATATTAATTAGTATAAATCGTTTTCTTTATTTTACAAAAGGAAAACTGTTGGCGTCCATCACAAATCACAACAAACGCATCTACAATTCAGTTCACTTCAACTGAATGCTATGTTTATGAAGATAGACCTCATGTATGATGATGTCATAGCTCTTTATTTTATAAAGTTCTGAAGTCACTTTACTTCCGATTTTTTGGATTACGTCCTTTTGGCCTCCAGTGTTTTTTACTTTTTAAGAGATTGCCATTCGAAATAATTTTCTGTTAAAAATTTGTTATATTATTGATTTTCAGTCGAAAAAAGCATTGTTCAAAAGCAGAATGATAAGGTAGATCATATAAGTATCTAAAAGAAAACTTTAATTCAATTCTTATGGGGGAAATACATTCGGGTTTGTAATTGACGGACATTTCAAATTTATTTTATGATTGGTAAAAAGTTCTGGAAGATGATTAAAGTACACACCAAATATAATCATGTGTAAAATTCATTTCAGTTGTTCAAGCAACTTTATAAAATTTGAGGAATCAGTAAAAACCATTTTAAATAAAAACTTGTGAATTCTTTTCTTTGTTATTTCAGTGATAATTATGGAATAACAGTGAGATTCGTTTATATAGCACGACAATAACAGTAATTTAAATTCCCCCCACAAGCATTTGGACCGATATGTGTTTAATTTTTACAAATAAAATAAAGATAGCCTAGAAACTAACTTTCAGTAATCGAAAAACTCTGATATATTAAGCAAGGTAGTTTTTGATCTCTAAAATATCCATTATGGAAACCAGAATGTTAAAATTTTAATTAGTTATTTTTTATTTTCAAGCTTTTTTTTTGCATGAAAAGTGTGTTTACTCGACCAACAGTGTTGGGCCTTGAGCCTGTTGTTGGTCTTAAAATTTTTATTAATATATCATAGCCAAGTAAGCATCAGCTACAAAAAGAAGTTTTCTTTTTTCTCATAGAGGGAATTATATTAACAGGGAATATTTTCAGAAAGAGGATTGTATTAGCAGGGACTTTTATTTCTCAATAAGGAGGGTGTGTGTATTAATGGGGACTTGCCTGGCAATAAACCTTTAAGTGAATTACGAGGTTAGGTCGTGGAGCATCATAAGTTTGGTCAAAGCACATTGACTGCTCTCCCCAATGTATGACCATGCAACTAGTCACTTTAATACATACTAGTTAAATTTTATTTTTGGTACTGAGGAAAATATAAGTTTCTTTTAAAGTTAGGTTTCACAAATAATTGAGACAAGAATTATGCTAAGAAGATATTTCAACAGTATAAACTAGATGCATCAAACCATGAAAAAACTTCCATTTAATGGTGTATGTGGTTAGGTTATGAGCATTTGCATTAAAGTATATCACGGTTTATTCTTAAAGTGTATTAAATAAGTTAAAAGTGTTATAACATCCTTTTTTTGTCTGGTAATCCACCATTCTTTAATTCTCAATCAAGAATGTTAAAGACAATTTGTCTTTCCTGGTGCCTTTTATCTTTTAAAAGTGAGCCAAGTTGGCAATAAATATTACATCATCAGTGACGCAATATTTATCAGCAACTTGGCTCACTTTAAAAAAAAAAAAAATTGAAGTATTTTCATCAGAGAATAAATATCATCTGCACTCTTCCTCATTAAAAATTAAAGAGCAGTGGGTTATCACATAAAAAAGAACACTCATTATTTAGCAATCAGATTTAGTTCAACTCATTTAAAGTCGATTTTTGAATAGTTTCGTCTATTTTTGCTTTGGCAGACCAGTGGATTCATGATCTATTAAAATTTCTCTACATTCCATAAAAAAATTCATACTGATGTTTGATGAGGTACCTAAACTTGCAGTTGCCTCTCGGATTACAACAGATGGAACTAGACTGAACTCTGATTAAATCCGATGCCAGCCTTTAACTCTGTTGTCCCTGCTCCGGCCCAACCGCCCCAATCTCATTCCGGCCACGTCTTTTCACTCTCAGCTCCTACCCATCTTTCTTGACTGGACCTTGGAGATCTGATACCATTAGCGGTTCACTACAATGATACAAATGACTCTTCACAGCGGGGAAAGGGGGGGGGGGGGGGTGACTCTTTCAACTCTCGTCACAGCAGGGGGTAACAGGCGATTTCAATAGAACATACAAAACTTTTACACAGGAAAAGCAATTTTTTCATTTATTTTTTTCACAGCTTCAAGTCCAAAACATAAATACTTTGTATTACTAAAGAAGAAGAAAAAAACGCTTTGAGGATATACGAGTTGTTAACCTCTGTTTGGAAACCAGAGAGTGAAGAGAGATAAATCACCCTTAATTTAGAAGGGGTCTATTCCCTGTCTCACTAATTGCTCCACTTGGAGGGGTTGAAATAGTTTTTCTTTTCGGATGAGACCATGGTCCTTTGAGGATATTCCAGAAAACTGCAATGGAAACTTCAGAGTTAAGGTTAGCGACATTTTCCAAAATTGCAGAAATATCCAGTTAAACCCAACTGTTGCCACTAATTTGAAGCTTATATTTCCAATACTATTTACAACGTTACACAATTAAAAATATTATAACTAAAGCATGCAGAATTAAATTGAAATTTACCAAATATTTATGTTATGCGCAGTTATTTACAAATTCTCAGTCATAACTCTGCTGTCAAAAAGACAAAAGAAAGTAACTTATCTTATTTTAGGATTAGTAAAAAAAAAATTTAAAAATTGAGTGATAGATAAAAAAAAAAATTCAGCTTTTCAAAGTGCAAAAACACATTCCTTTAAAATGAAAGATTATCTTGCCATACTTCTTGAAGAGTTCTGGCTAGTACAGGCATCATATAAATGTGTATATTAGCAGAATGTTGTTAAGATTATTTGATTGAACTCATTGAATATGAGTGAAAAAAAGAAAAAAAAACTTAGTACAATGAAAAGAGTGATATACAAGTAATTTAAAAAAAATCAATAATTAGCAAACTTTTATTTATTGCTTAAGAATTATACATTTTCATACTTTTGAATCATCCTCTATGTAAATCAATACACTACAGACAAAGTGGAAGAAAAGAAATAGTATATATTCAAAGATATTCCTGATAAAAGAAAACATGACAGACATATTTTATAAACTTTTTATTGCAGAGGTCAGATATTTTCAAGTTCATACTTAGTTAGGCTACATTGTTGATTATAAATACAGCTTCAAAAAGCCTTTACTCATTTGTACAACATTATAACTTATGATAAAAACATGAGGCTATGTTTGTGTGTAACATTGTGAAGAAAATATAAAAGAAAGCATAAACTGTAGACAGAATAGAAACAAATGTAAATGATCTAGCTTAAAAATATTTAGAGCTAAAAAAAAAAAAAAAAAAAAAAAAAAAAAAAAAGATTGCAGTAAAGATTTGTTCATTTAAGAGAAACAAGTGTAATAACTAATAGCTATATAGCTTAATTTTATTTACAAGACATTCTGATGATGATGAACATAACAAAATAATATAGGAATAAAAACTTAACAAAATTGAGTTCTACTCGAATATATTAACATATAAATGATTTCAGTAACATGTTGATACAGATACACACTTGCTATTTTGGTAAAAATACATTAAAATTGCAGGTAAACTGCCTCAGTACATCTTAATACGACTATTAGTTTCATCTGCATCTTGCTACGATCTTGGCACATTATTTAAGTCAATCATAAATTCCATCTTATCTAAACATTTAAAATAAGTTAGTATAATGTCTTCAATACTTTTTGTTCAACAGACTATAAAGGTTTCTTCAAAAAAGAATATAAATAAATTATGATAATCATATTAACAAATTTGTAATTAAATTATAATTGAAAAGAATATTTTATCCATTCCTGTGAAATCACTAACAAGGGGACCTTACGGTCTCGAAAATTCAGATCGGGATGAGACTCGGCAAATTAGTAGTATACCTTAAAGGTATCCACACAGTAAAGCGCACTAGCCAGAAGATTCCGAGAAAACAAGCCTCTAAAGTGTTACGCAAAGCTTATATACAAGTAGAGAACTTTGCTCTGCAGCTCCCCGGTGGCTAAGTAGTCAGCGTGCTGGGTTCGATACCTCGTGTTGTATATATATATATATATTTTTTTTAAATTTATAATGTCAATTTATAAAGTGGGTTGGGTAGGGGTAGAACCATTGTTCGATAAGTACGGTTAGGGTTTTGGAAAATTTCTGACTTCCTGCTTATGTACAATAAGACAACATTCCTACTCTTCCATACAGAAACTGGTTCTTCATGTTTATTGCGAAAATCATTTATTTCTCTACAGATTATAATATCTCAAAATTTATAATCACTTGTTTGTGAGAATAGTAAATAGAGTTTTAATGTACCTTCATTAACACACATTACGTATTTAAAAATAATGATTAATTGCAATTTCAAATTTCAGTTAGCTGTAACAGTTACTTTATAAATTGACAAAAAAAAATACCTCATGAGGTATCGAACCCAGATCGCCCGTATGGGAACTCAGCACGCTGACCACTTAGCCACCGGGAGCTGCAGAGCAGAAATCTCTACTAGTATATAAGCTGCGCGTAACTCTTTAGAGCCTGTTTTCTCGGAATCATCTGGCTAGTGCGCTTTATTGCTTTATTGTGTGGATACCCTTAATGTATACTACTAATCTGCAGAGTCTCATCCCGATCTGAATTTCCGAGACCGTAAGGTCCCCTTGTAAGTATATATAAGCCAACTTAGAAGACAACATATTACAACTTTAACACAGGATTTAAGAACACAAACCACAAAACCATGAGGTAATAATAAGTTTTGGGAACAAATTACAAATTTGTTTAGATCCGTAAAATAACTTAGGGTGTGTAAGATTTTAGTTGGAAAAGAATTCAAATCGTACTTTTTTTCTGTACAATAACTTAAAATGGACAAGATGGGATTTAGAAAAGAATAATTGATTGTTTTATAATTGTGTTAAGTAGTAGTAAGACGAGGAAGGCATTTCCATTGGGTTCCTTTTCAAGTTAGGATCAATAGGATAGTTAGTGTTAGGGAATGAAGCACAGGAAGGCATTTCCATTGGATTTCTTATGGCATTAGGATTAAGAGAGTAATTAGTGTTAGGATAGACAGAGGTAGAAGGTGTTTCCACTTTACTTTTCTTTGATTGAGTCGTCGATTTAGAATAACTACCATTTTTATGGGCTTCAAGGTGCTTTTTTAAAGTGCTATTTTGTGCGAATCTCTTGTCGCACCATTCACATACAAATGGTTTCTCCCCAGAATGTACGATCATGTGCTGCTTGAGATAGTATCTCTGCTTGAATCCTTTATTGCAAATTTCACAATAAAACCAAGTTTCTTGGTCATGTAGAAGCATATGTCTTCTCGCAGACCATGGATGCGAAAAAGTCTTGTCACAAACTTCGCACATGTATACCTTCTTTTCCTCGCACGTTTGAAGGTGCTTTTCGAAAGAATGATGAAACTTGAATACCTTGTTGCATGTTGGACAAGTGTAGAGTTTATTAAATACTTTTTTAACTCTTTTACTAACAGGAAGTGGACCTTTCAGGGTACTTAAATCAACACCACATGTTTGAATATGTTTCTGGAAGCTAAGACGAAATTTGAATTCTTTGTTGCATGTTGTACAGTTATATCGTTTTCGAAACATTTTTTTAATCTTTTGACCATGAACAGGAAGATGACTTTTTAAGCTACTTTTATTTACAAAAGACTCATTGCAGACATGGCATGAATATGGCTTGTCTTTTGGTGAAGCGTGTTCGGTCGAAACCAAGCTACTATTGGGAGCAGGTGTTTCTGATCCTAGCATATTGGCATTTGGAAGAGCTACTGTGCTCTCTACTGTTTGCTCTCCTTTTTTGGGGGATTCTTTTAATGGTTCATGTGGTTGTAGGTTTCTATGCAGAAGATAGTGGTCTTTAAAGGAATTCTTCTGAATGAAACTTCGATTGCAGATGTCACACACATATTTGTTGTTATCATCCTTATGCGTTAAGATGTGTTTCTCGAGATAGTATTTGCTGATGAAAACATCTTCGCAAACATCGCATTTCCATGGATCTTCGGACGCATGTATTTTGTAGTGTCTTTGAAGAGCAATATTTTTATCAAAGCCAAGGCGGCATATAGAACAAGTAAAGGGCTTCTCTTTTGCAGAGGAGCTTGGTGTTGTAATTAGATTCTTTTTATTAAGGTAATTCTTAAGATACGATTGGAATTCAAATTTCTTAGATGCAATTAGTGGGCGCCTGCGCTTAAGCTTTACATTTTTAGAAATTTTTCCTTTAGATGGCAGATTTTTAGAATTATTAGAAATGTTTTCTGTTGTTTTTGTTAGTATCTGCTTATCTACAAGATCTAAATTTTCATTTGAATCACCCCCTTGATTTGGTGGATTCTCAGGATCAGAGTTAGAGTATTGAATAGAATGCAAATCGTTAACTTGTGTATTTCCAACACCTATAGAATTACTTTCTCCAGCAGATGGATTTTCTGAATTAGTGAGATGATCAGAATTGCATTGTATAAAGCAAACATTTTCTAATTGCTGATTCTTTTTAGGACTGCTTTCTTCAGAAGCCAGATTTCTAGAATCAATGGGATGATCAGAAGAATTGGAATGTGCATTTTGTTCTTGTTCGTCTTCATCAGAGTTATTCATTTCAAAATTAATAGGGGGATCTAAGGGATTGCTTTCTAAAGGGTAAGCCTTGTTCATACCTGAAGTCCACTTACGAAGCGTAGATAAACCTGGCAGTGGATAATTTAGTGTGTTTCTTAAATGTAGGTAACAACGCTTGCTGAAGTAGAGAATAGAAAAAGCTTTTGACATATCCTCTTTAGTCCACCAAGGTTTGGTTTTCTTTTTCAGTGCCACGTGTATTTGGTTTGAAGAAAGAAAGTCTTTAAAAAGCTCTTTTGCTTTCTCTTCAAAACTCGAGTCTAATCTGGAATCTAACTTTTTCTGCAGTGCACAAAGCTTGTTTTCAAGATCAGCTTTGATTTGCGAATTACTTATTATTATCTTCTTCAATGAATCAATTTCTTCGTCGAGGGCTTTCAGTTGTCGCTGGCAATTTTTGTTCGAACACACTTCAGTTGATATCACCTGATCTCTACCAAAATAAGACACAACCTCCTTTTCTATATGTTTCCGTATTACCACAGAATAACCCGCCATTTTGTCCGAACGGCTAAACTGAACTACTTCACTTGTTTTGTTATTAGAGAAACTTTCATCATCTGAAGAGTCTTGAACAGACTGTTTCTTTAATTTCACAGGTGTCCTTTTTCTCTTTTTTGCATAACCAGATTGAACTTGTTTTTGATTTGCATTACCATCAGAAACACCAGATTGAACTTCCGATGCCGTTTCCTTAGGTTGTTCTTCTGCTTTGTCTTCTGAGGACTGCTTTTTCAATTTCACAGGATATCTTTTTTTCTTTTTTAAAATTAGACTAGGTTGAATTTCTTTCGTATTAAGATAAGACACTTTTTCTTTTCTTTTATTTGTAGTGTTTTTTACTTGTATCTCGTTATATTGTTTTAAACATTCTTCAACTAGCTCTGTTCTCATATTTGAAACATTTCTTTTTGCCCTTCCTGGATTAGCTTGAGGAGATGTGGTACTTCCAGGTCCAGGTACTATTGCTGATGGCAGATTTAATGAAGGAATAGCTGTAAAATATATTTATATATATATTATCATATATAGTTTATATTAAAGAATTTTAACGGTCAATAAAAAATAAATATTTCAAATTTGTATTTCCATTTGGAAAACCTGAAATTGAAATACACACAATGTAGCTTTACTAATATGTAATTAGATACATTAATGTATCTACCACTGTCTATAATAATGAATGTTGAATTAATGGGAATGTGGTTATATTAATGGAAAAAAGGTTTTAAAAATATTATCGGAAAGGGGAAAAAGGGAGAAAGGAAATGTATGGATTGTATTTTTTGCTTTTATCATGGGGAGATATGTATTAATGGGAAAAGATTAAAAAATTCTCCACTATAAGGGAGTATTGTATCAACAGGAGAAAAGTTTAAAAAAATCTCTCACAACAGAAGAGGGTTGCATTAATGAGAGTTTGCATAGCAGCAAATCTTTTAAAGGGATGTTGATACATCGTTGGGTCTCTGCAACACTGGGCCTTGCAACTAATTACTAATAAAAAGGCAAAATGAAGATTGTTTTTCAAATATGATTATCTGCTCAAATTTCCATTTTGGTTACTTAGTTATATCTTATTAATAACTCTTAAGATTTTAGATTAGAAAATTTGCCATAAGTTAGCAATTCAGAATTTTTGTATTCATAATCAGGCAAAAACACAGAATAAAAGAGGCTGTAATTTTTAGTATGTGGTAACATTAATTGGCGGTAAAACGTTACATACTCAATCGGAATCTAAAAGTAGTGCAGACTTTAAAATTTATGCAGGATTCCAATATATCTAAATGCACACCCAATTTAAATCCTAATTGAAATGTAAAGTGCAGATTTGAAAAGGCTCTAATCAATAAAATCCAAATATTTCATCTTCCAAATCAGAAAAAAAAAACATGCATTAAAAATGGTGATATTTTATTAAAATTCACTATTAAATGGATGCCAAACTGCCTATAAAAATAAAGCAAGTCCATATAGTCATTCATAATTTATTGTTTCTGATACCTGTCTATACTGATTGGGACTTAGAGACATTTATAAATTCAGAAAAACCACTTTAAAGTAAAAATTTTACATATATGTAGTCGGGGAAAATGTGAAGGAAATCAGTACATTATATGGCTAATCTGTAGAAGTAGGCAGGTATGAAAATGTTATTAAATTAATCGAAACTTAATTTTTTATATAAAATTTCATGGAGGTTCCAAAGTGAAATTCTTTGTAGCATAAACTTCATTTAGCTTTGTGCTCGTTATTTACTGATAAAAGCCATCCTTTATATAGGTCTTCGCTTAATTACAAGATATTAAGGCACAGCTACCTATCACTTTCTTGGTCATAGTCTTTCCCAAACGATGCATAAGTAAAATGAGCTTCAACGCATGTGCAACATAGATGGAACTAGAAATAAGCAGACACCATTACAATTTACAATACCAGTCCTAATGGAGCTACATCCGCAAAGTGTGCCTGGAAATAAGCGATTCCAAGCAAAGCAAAGATAAAATGCTTCACCAATAAAAGATGCGTTCAAATTGACAGAAGAGGAAATAGAAAAGTTCAATTTGGTGGGAACCAAAAAAGTTTGAAGAAAATGCAACAAAAAATTAAGGACCTAATATGAAAATAAGGAATTATGTGGCCCTTATATAAGGACCTACCAAATATAAATAGTTCTTAAGTACTTTCAAGGAATATGTGAACCTAATAATCACTTTATTTTTCTTGGGAGAGGGGAGGTGGATTACAGCAATGGCAGTTGTGATGCTAATCTAGTAAGAATAAGAATACTAGGATGGACTAATCGATGAATGGTCAATCTAAGCATACAACAGGGTTCCCACTTTTATTGAAGAACAAAATTCAAAAGGTTTCAAGGGCCTTTTTAAGAAAATTCAAGGACTTTTTTAAGTAAATTCAAGGATCATAAGAATACATACTTTAGACATAAAATTACAAAACAAAGGCATGGAGAAATGGAGGTGGACGCTATCGAGGATAGCTTAAAAATTCAAGAACTTTCAAGGACCAAAATTCATCAAAAAATTTTCAGGACTTTCAAAGGACTGTGGGAACCCTGTACAATTCAAGAGAATATAGCACAAAAAAAGTTAAAGAATTACTTTGCATTATTTGTATATTACTGGTTATTATATTTTTTGCAAGTTTTTTTTTTAAAAATCCGACTGACTAAAAATTTAAAAATTACAAACTTAAGATTTTTAAAAATGTTGCTCAAGTAACAACTAGTTATATAAATTTTTTTATTACTATTTTAGTTCATTCTAAATATAAAACAGTCATTAAAATAATTGGAAATTACAATTTTTCAGTTTTAAATTCCCTTACAAGTAATTGTTTTTATGGTGCTATGCTTACAATTAAGAGAAGGGGGGGGGGGGGGGGGGGGAGAGAAGGGGGGGGGGGAAAAGAAAAAAAAATAGAAATGAGATTTTTTTTTTATTTCTGCACACAGATAATAATAATAACAATAATACTAAAAGTTTTGACCTAATGAATCTATTTTAGTTACCTTACGGTTGGAAAGCACTGTTCCAAAATAATTAATTTAATTTATGAATATGACATTTTACAAGAATAACCAGTAACAGGGAATTCTGCAATTTTTTTTTTTAAAGGAGCCTAAAAAGTGAGGACCTAAGTTGTATTATCCTACTTGAAACTTTACCTCCTTTTTTCAATTTCTTGGGAGAATAGCTCATGATTTGAGCTTTGAGCTCATCTTCAAAATCCCCTTTTTTAAAATGCAGGCTGCAGACTTTTTTAACTTTAGGATCAAAGTTCTTTTTCTGTTGGCATGCCTTGACCCATTCTTCTTCAAGGGAAGGCTTGCTGGGAAAGGAAAAGAACCGAATAAGCTGATCCCCCTGCTTGGCTCTTTTTGAATTGCTCTTGCAATTAGCAACAATGCAAAGAGTTCCTCCCCCAGGCATTGTGGTCTATAAATAAAAAAAGCTTTTATTTAATATTATGTAAATGATATGATAGGATGATACTGACAGTACTGACTTGTTGAAAAAGAATTATTGTTAACAATATATGCACATTGATCTATATTTACACTAAACTGAAATAAGCAAAGACACTATATTAACAATATTTTCACATTACACAACAAGGTCATTGATTTTGTTGTGACTTTTATTCTTTTATAAATCAGAAAATTCCGACCTAGTAGTGATTTGAACTGCATTCTCTTCCAAGTGCCTTGTTCCTGTAGTTGCAAATAACCAGTTTTCAATCGTTGGTGATGGATCGAAGTTAGTTGGTTAAACTTCATCAATGCCTATTCTCATTAAGTTATTTATAGTTTTGGTGGGCAAGTTGCATCGCAATGGGTTCTTTATCAGTGGCATGCAGTGATTTTTTTTATAAAAGACACAACTTTATTAATAATTAAATTTGTCGTCTTATACAATAGACTTATAACCAATTGTTAATACAATTGGAAAAATTTACCCAAAAATCATAAATAACTGCACAAAAGTGAAATAGACATATATAAAGGTAGAAATTATTTTATACAAAAAGTTGAAATTATGAAAATAATCAAACATTGAACAAAGAAGAGTTTAAAAAAAAACAAAAAAAACATTTATGACGATAAACATGATATAATAAATTAAATTCAATTTGCCTATTTTTTTTCAAAAACAAATTGATTATACGTTTTCATAAAAAATATTTTTCTTCTATGGAACACAAGAATTCTTTTCTATAAATAGAAGGGACAGATTTGACTTGCTTTTTTCATACTCCTTTATACGAAAATGGCGAATGCACTTTTTGTCTTTATACATAGAGTATTTAATTTTGGCTTTGGTCTATCAGCTTTTATAATGTCAAGTTTGTCGTCAAAACTTCTCTTACAAAATGGTCTGATCTTGAACTCGTGTAAAATAAAACATGTCTCAATATTGTTGCATGCTATGTTCATAGATGGCATCATGACGACACTGGACTCAATTGAAAGCAATTCACATGTTGCTGGCCCAAAGTTCTAACAGTGTAATTAAGCGATTAAAAAAGCCAAAAAAAAAAATCACTTTTATAGATGCAGTTAATGTTTAAAAGAACCTTACTCAAGATTTAAATAGAAAAAACAAGACGGCATTGCATAAGAAAACTTGAAACGAAAAAATATTTACGATGGCTATAGGTTGAATCAATGTGGTACTACAAGCAATTTTTGAAAATGCTTGACTAGGCTGATCCAAAAGCTTCGTAGCCACCTGGCGGCAGAATTTTTATGCAGAATAATTCTATCTTACAAAAAAGGTAATGTGGACAAAGTTATTTTTAACAAAAAACTATCGGTTTTGAAACATGTTTGCTTTTATTATTTATACAAAATGTTTCGAACATTCATTTCCCATAACCTTTCATTTATTTAAGGCAAGCAATGCTTATGTTGCTTCTATGGATGGCATGGCACTTTTCTTTATACAATTCATGCACTGAATCTTCTCTTGCAGACAGACATTCTGGGAAATTACACAAAAGTCGTGACCTTTGACTGAAAGTCACGAACTGGTCGAAATTACACGCACTCAAGTGAAAATTACAAAATATTTATGTTTTGAAATATATTTTTGATTAAATATTTACATGGCCGGCCGGGCATGTATGAGGAAAAAATACATGCCTGATCTGAATTTCTCCATGCACCGGGCAATATAATTTTCGATCCCTGAGCATTATTCACTAATTTTCTGATTAAATTACATTTTAATATATTTATTAATTTCAAAAAATCAATTAGTTATTATTGTTTATTAAGTTAATATTTTTTTTTCTTCTAAGAGAATTTCTTAATAGCATAAAATCGTTTTATAGATAATTGTTCTAAGAATAACATTAAACAAATTTTAATTTATTTTTTATTTACATTGCTATATAATGCACAATGTAATTAATTAATGCTATACTTATATATTATATTACGCATATATTGTGAGAACTGAAGAGCAACTAATTTTACAGAAACTAGCAAGAAAAACTATTCTTCAGGGATTCTCAATAAGTATTATTTAAAATTTTTTTGTATAAAACACATGTTTGAAATATTTTTTTGGTGACATTTCTTAGGGTTTTTTATCTATATATATATAAAAATTAGTTGTCTGTACGTCTGAACCTAATACAAATCTACAGTTTTGCACCTAGAGGTGCGAAATTTGGTACAGAGAAGCTTTAGTACAGGGAGATTGTAGAGAGCAACTTTTAAATTCGATTAAAAGTGGCTTTCATTAAAATTTCTGTTTAAAAAATTTTAAAAGGTAAAATTTTTCCGGCTGAATTAACTTCTGACTTCATTTGATGAGAGTGAGTCAAAACATACATAGAATTTAGCATAACAACGGATTATTTAGACTCAATTTGCAGCCTCAATCGTAGATTCGGCGAAGATTATTGAAAACTTTCAAATCATATCATCATTTCTTAATATACCGCTAATATGTCTAAATGCAAAGTATAGAGAATCTGCTGCCAAGAGAGCTAGGGAATCAGAGCTACAAAGACATAATCGACTGGAGAAGGACCAAACGCGCTATTATAGTTAACGAAACCATGAATCTGTTATAGTAGATTGGAAGCTGATCACCAATAACAATTATTCCAGAGAAATTCCCAGTCTATGTAACACGTAACTGACAGGTGTCCTTCAGCAGGTCTTTAGCAGTACGGGGCCAAACAGCAAGTAGACTATATATATGCAGCTTTGTATGGGATGATATTCAAAATAGAATCAAATTGTTTAAGTTATGGTACATATTGATGCATGCCTATCGGATAAATGACTACTATGGAAGTAAGTTAGTTGCGCAAATCTAATAGATAATTGTATAAACTGTGATACACAATAGCATCAGAATTAAATTGACCACACAATTAGTCCACGGACATGACAAATCCTCTCCATGGATATATTTATTTTTGTATAAAAAAAACATTTTTAAATTTATATTAAAACATTATTAAATTTATATTTACGTTAAAATATATTCAATGGTTAAAAAAATATCTAACTTATCTTAGTAGTAAAAAAAAATTGCTGCAACAAACTTTGGTGTGTTTTACGAATAATGACCCTTTTATCAATCATGATATAGCTCTGAAGAAGAAAAAAACATAACCTGAACACTTAAAAGTGATGAAAGCCAGAAAAAAACAGAAATTAAAAAAAAATAAAAAAATATTAGAAGTCAAATGATTTTAATATAATTCTATATGGACAAACAAGCTCATTTAATATAACTTTTAGGCTACATTTAATATAATGAAATTTCGGTCAAAAAAGCTGAAATCAGTGTTTGAGCTGTACTGTATCATATCTGTTGTATTTGATTTCAGAAGTTTATGATCGTAGGGCATGATTTGAGCAGGTTGCTTAGCACCAAGCAAGTTTTTTTTTTTTTTTAATTAGTTGTAAGGAACATGAAACATGCATATCATATATCTATGAGGAGGGGGATAAAACAAGAAATCACACTATGCAATTGTAGAGTATAAAATGTTTCTGAGAAATTTTACAGTTCATTTCCACGAAGAAAGAACCATTGAAATCATTGTCATTAGTCATAACGTATGTGCGGAACAGTATCTGAAATTTATTCTTTCAAAGCAATTAATTTTTAGTACTCTTCTGTTAGACAAGTACTGGTTGGGGCAGTTGTCAGCAAGCCTAATTGTTTATACATTTAAATGACGCGTAAATATATAGCCAAGTCTAAATGTTTGCAGTAATTAGGTTTTTATAGTAACACTATGTCAGTTTATTAAAAGAATTATAAATAATTTGAAGGCTGTTAGTTTGGATGAGTTAACGCTGCAATTTGGAGGTTTTTATCTGGTACCAGTCTAATAGAAGAGTGTCTAATTTTTATATGAATATGATTGTGTTAAATACTTAAAATAAATTGTTGAATAAAATATTCCTATGACAATTAATGTCATAATTTTTCCATCATAATAAGATACAATGATACACATAAGACTGTTTCTTGCAAACAAAATGCAATTCATATTAGTCTGAGAAGTTTAGGACAAACATATCATCTTAGATTAACGAGCAAATATTTCAACAACAATAAAGAAGAAATGGGAAACGTAAGAGTTGGTTGTTATTTCCAACTCTTAGAAGGGTCCCAATTCTTGCAAGATTGGATCTTCTATTCAAACGGCAAAGCTAAATTTTAACATGTTTAAAATGACAACTCGATTTTCAACCACTTCAAACAAATGGTTAATTGAACACAGCCTGCTTTAAATACAGGCATTCATTCCAAAATCGAACACTTCCAATCGGGAGACGATCAATACAAACATAGATTACCTATTTTTTCTATTCGAGGTATATTTTGATTATTCAAATAAGTCTCTGTGAAAGATACACAAATAGAGAAGATCACAAATCGCATCACAACAAACAACAACAAAAACCAAAACAATAAAATAGGAATTAGTTTAGTTCACTTCACTGCAAATCGAGCTTAGTTATAACAAATGGTTATATCAGAGTTCTTTTAAAATGTCTGACGTCATGAATATGAAAATTTTGATTTCTGAAATTGTTGGCCTTGTACTTGTAAATCGCATAGTATTTTGAAATTGTAAAAGTGCCAAAAAATGCTGGATTTCTCTGTGAAGTTTGATGCTACAATATATACTCTTATAACATACTTTATTTTAATAAATATATGCAATAACTTAAACAATTCCTCTATTTTCTGTTCTATTCAAATAACAGTAAAAAGTCCCGTTTTCGCACTAAATTTGCTCATTCAATGGCCACCCCATAAAAATTTACTTGGTCATTTAAGCCGGAATGCACAAGCAATGACATTTGGTACTGTCTCCATTGGGAAAGCTTAGAAAAACTAGGGGTGTGGAACATCGCACAACTTTCAATTACATAAAAGTGACATGGTTTACCTATTTTTCTATTTTCACTCAATTCAATAAAAATGGCCAAGTTTGATAATATTCTTGGCAATAATTTTTCCATGAGCAAAAAAAGCATTACATTGTCCTTGCTTGCGCGTGAAACGCAAAATAATAATATTAATAAAAAAGAATCAATCATTGATGTGCGATGCTCAAGGGCAGAGAGCTGAGTTAAAGACACTCGTTTTTCAACTTTTTACTCTTTTATCGCATTTTTTTAGGAAAATTTTTGAGGTGGGAATGTATAGAACACCTTCAGAGTCATTACCACAGCGATTTTGATCAAAATCGTTAGAGCCGTTTTTTAGTAATCATTGAATAAAATGTTTTTTTTTTTTTTTTCCAATGGCAGCTATCGATTTTGACGAAAACAACTCTAATGGTGGGTCCTTGTGCCACCAAAAACCCGCACACCAAATTTGAACATCGTAGATCAATTTGTTCGAAAATTATACTGACCACGTACACACACAGACATTTTTTTCTAGATCACTTTTTTGAAATCAGGATTTCCAAAACGTGGAAAAATGTTAAAAAAAAAAAAAAAAAAAAAAAACGAACTTTTTTTTTTGGACCCGAATACTACACTTTCATTACCCTATGTATACACATCATGGGTAACTGAAAGTAAATATTGCAAAAGAAAAAAAGATTCCCAAACTTAAAGAAGTATCTTTTGATATTCAAAATTTAAATATACTTACAAAAAACAAATACTAGTATAAATTAAAGGTTACATATGATCCATGATCTTCCGAAGTCAACAGGGGCTTACTGGGACTGATGAATTTAGATTTATACCGGCTCAAATTTTCAATATAATCATTATTCAAATTTTAATCGTTGTTGATAATAAAATAATTCCGATAATTAATTATAATAATTTAATATTTTTAATAATTAATACATTTTATTATTTAAAAAATTATATTTAATAATTTCAATGATTAAATAGTTGTATTTATTAATTTCGATAATTGAATTGTTTTAATAATCAGTTTAATTTAATAATTTTTTTTCTGTCTCTACTATTTATAATCCTATGGGTGAACTTGGTTTGATTGTTTAAAAAACCATTGATAGTTTGTTACACAAACTATTAGGGATGTACATCGTACAACTATCAATTACACTAGTATATTGGTAATTGCATTAAAATTTATGGTGTTATTTACCGTTTTCATATTTTCACTCATTTAACTAAAAATGACCAGCTTGACGATATTTTTTACATGCGTGAAACAGAAAAAATCAGTTGCTGATGGGCGATGCTCAAGGGAAGAGAGCTCTATGCTAAAGACACTTGTTTTTCAACTTTTTACGATTTTATCGCATTTCCACTGGAATTTCGGAGGTGGGGACGATTAAAGCACCTTAAGAGGCATTAGCAAAGAGATTGTAATCAAAATCGTTAGAGTTGTTTTTTAGCAATAGCTGAAAAATATGATTTTTTCATGATTTCAACTGTATGTACATGTGCAATTTTGACGAAACCCAAGGCCTATTCTAAGCAAAATTTACGACTGCCCATTACGAAATTCCATCCTCTTCCCCCCCCCCCCCATCTCCCCTCTTCCTTAAAAATAAATAGTCTAATAAAGTCACCAGTGATATAAATAGGTTATGTTTTGAATTTAGTAATTGCTAACCATTGAAGTATTCACCAAGTGACTAAACCCCTGTCTTGTCAGAAAAAGTTTCTCTCGTGTTAAGAATGTAATAATCCTTCGAAAGTGTAAAAGATTTTTTCTTATCCGGCAATTGACAAAACACTTGTTTAAAAAATATCATAAATGTATATTAAATGGTTTACAATTAACGAATAAGTACATTGAGTCATCCTCTCTAAAACATTTTATCGGGTAGAAAATAGAAGGGCTATTGGTTGAAGGAAAAAAGCAATTTACGTTTTTTTTTTCCTTCTTTTTTTTTCTTCTTCTTTCTAATTTTTAACATACCTCCTTAATCAGTCAAAATACCAGTCGGTAAGTATTTTATAGAACCAGAGTAAGTGTCTGTGAAATTAACTAAATGCATACTACATTCAGGTATTGTGAATCAAATCACCTTCATTAATCTAGACTTTGATTTTTTGAAGTCCAATTGGATTGCTTAGGATTAGAGGTCCCTGTGTGTGATTTATTAAAAATTGACCAAAAAGTTTATTCTTGACGCATTTTCTTACTTATAAGCTTTTCCCAATACTTGATTCCCAAGTTTAAAGAGTTATATTCCACAATTAATTAATGTTAAAGATTTACTCATCAAGATGTCAAGTATATGCTTTATATTTCAAAAAAGCTATTACAAATTTAAAACTATTTTTTTAAGTATTTGTAAATGCAATTATTTTTCTTAAAAAGAACTCAAAATATCCATGTTGTGGACTTGTATCTCCACTAAAATGGATGTGTTAAAATGCTAAAAATTACGCTTCATTTCTATTAATAAATCTCTAGTGTCACAGTTGGTTAATTTGTACGCTCAATGACCTATTTTTTGCACAATAACGGCTAATCCTGATGTGACCTAGTTTCCGATCCACAACGTTCATCCATTCATAATCCAGGATTCGAACCCGGTACCTTTGGCATGCGATATCTGAGTACTAACCTCACAGCCATTAGGTGGCCCTCTAGTTCGTAGAATTAGATTTGTTAATTCAGCTGTGGCTTAAATAACAAACTTTCAGCTTAATAACTAAATACCATATCTACTGATAATTTATCTTTGAATATAACAATAAATTGATTTTTAATACGTTAATCTCGTATCCTGCTATATATTTCATATTTATTTTAAAATGTTACACACCTTTTCATTGTGACGTTTCAAGAGTCAATCGTACGCAGTTGTGTAATTAGATTATTTTATTATGAAAAAAAAAAAAAAAACATTATAAAAGATTACCAGTCGTCATTGCTGCTGAAAGCACACAATTAAACTGTTTCGTTCCTTAGCATAAACTGTTGTCAAGTCACTGACCCTCTAAAAATATAGCGTAAAGATAAGAAAAAAAAGTCCCCTTCAAACCACATTCCTGTGGGTGGAGTGTTGACCGGAAATATGGGGAGCAGGATCGAGGGACACTAGATTTATTGAGGAAGTTGGAAGATATAATGTTCTGTAAAAGACCTCCACCTTGTCCTTGTCCTGTATTAATGCAAACAATTTTGTCACACTCTTTTCTTGTCGCAAGATTTTCTTAAAATTAATTCTTTTTGTGTGCCAAAACTATCTTATCTTGAAGTTTATGTGTTAAATTGGTCTGAACTATGAATCTTTGAACTCTTTACTATACACATATGCATGCTATGATGGCCTTACTAAGCTACAAGGCTCAAAAAGATCCCAATGAAATAAAACGTCGTTAAATGAACAAACAAAGGAAATATAAAATTGAATGAAAAAGTCCTCATGCATATTAGCAAGAGAAAAGAATATTATTTTAAAATAATAATAAAAAGCATTTGTCATCAAATTGGAAAAAGAATTACTTGCAGATTAATAATAATTTTCTGAATTAAAATAAAATGCGCACACGCAAAAGGAATTTTTCTTCACTTTTTAAGAAAAAGAACTTAAAGAAAACACATTCAAAGTAAAAGTTTAAAAAAAATATTTGAATGTTGGGCTTAATAATGTAATGTCACCAAATCTATATTTATAAGTAAGAGTGTATTTGCCTAATTTAATGTATCCTTTGAGTTCGAAGAATAGGAATGAAAGTTGGTAGGACCATAATTTGAGATATTTTGAACCAATTTCAACTGTGTCATATTTTTAATGCGTTTCTTGAGTAACTCCCATTATTGGAAAAACAATTTCATCCCAATGTTTTTCTTCTGATAATAAGGAATTAAGGAGATAATGCTCATAGCTCGCAATCGGCTGTATATTTTGAACTGGCATCTCTGAAGCTTTAATAAGTTGATAAAAGAAAGCAAAGAATACGGAAAATTTAGGGAGGGGAAGAAAGAAAAAAATTATTGGCTTGCAGTGTTTTTTCCTTTACTTTTTACTACTGCCCAATTTTAGATTTACGACTGCCCATTTTCAATTTATGACTGCCCAAATGAGCCACGACTGCCCGTTAGAATAGGCCCTGACGAAACCTCAATGGTAAGTCCCATGACCACCATAAACCTGCACACCCAATTTTTAACCGAATGCTATGCTATCATTATCCTATGTAAACATAAGGGTAATTGAAAGAAATAAAACAAAGATATCTAAATTAAAAAATAAAGAATGTTCAGGTATATAAATAATAGTAAATTTACTAGAAAATGATAATATATAATTATCTTTAAAAGTTATAAAATAACTAAAATACTATAATATATATTAATTTTAATGCAGCTATTTTTAAAGTACAACATAATCTATAAAATTAAAATGATGAGAAATTTTAAGTGCTGACAAATGAAATATATAATTGAAATTATGAAATAATCAAACAATTAACGAAAAAGAGTTTTAAAGAAAAAATTTATTACGAAAAACATGATAAAATAAATAAAAATGAACGAAAATTCATTTCACTTGTATATACGAGTTCAATTCGCCTATTTTTTTTACAAACAAATTGATTACATTTTCATAAAAATTCAGTTTACTTCTCATGGTACACAAGAATTGTTTTTCTATAGATAGAAGAGACAGATTTGACAATCTGTTCTAGGACGTCACATTTCTTAGATAAGTTTTTACTTTTTTAAGTGCAAAGAAAGATCGCACTGCCAAACTAATAGTAGCAGAAATAGTGCATACAAGTTGGTACAATTTTGTCAATTCTGGAACTGCTTCGTCTATTCCATTTTATTTCAGAAAGCAATAGACATGGAAAACTTGAATTTAATTTTGAAAATCATCCGACGCATACAAAACCTTTAGCTCGGGTCTGAGACGTGCTAATTCAAAATATTTTCTGTAGCTATTTTTTAAGTTTTGAAAAGTGTGCTCTGGAAACTTAAGTCTTAAACAAACTTCTCTGTCCAAGATTTAGTAATTAAAAAAATTGTAGTTTATCTATTTCTCGAAATCCAAATGCAATAGGCCCCTTAATATTGTCTATTACCTCACAGCAGAGCCAACTGTATTTGGTCTTGAAATCCACAATGCCACGCTTGCGTTTTGCATACTGCTTGTGGTCAATGTCTAGAATTGACCAAAAATCCTCAAATTTGTTTCTTTTCTTTGCATAGCACTTTTTTGTCTTTGTGCACAGAGTATTTAATGTTGGCTTTGGTATATCAGCTTTTATAATGTCAAGTTTGTCTTGAAAATTTCTCTGGCTGAACGGTCAAATTTTTAAATCACCCAAAATACAATAGTCTCAATATTGTTGCTTGCTTAGGCTCATAGATGGCAGCATGATGACACTTGAATCGATTGATAGCATTCGATTCATAATTGCTTGCAACTCAAAAATTAATAGTACAATTAAATGATTAAAAAAATACATAAGAAGATGTATTTAATGTTTAAAGAACCTTACTCACGATTTAAATAGGAAAAACAAGATGGCACTGCAAAAAAAAACTCAAAACGAAAAAAAAAAAAAAAAAAAATACGATTGCTGTAGGTTGATTGAATGGGAATCACAAGCATTCTCTAAATTGCTTGACTAGCCCAATCCCATATGCTTCGTAGCCACCAGGCGGAAGAATTTTTATGAAGAGTACATTATCTTACAAATAATGTAATGAAGGCAATGTTGTTTTTAACACAAAAATGTTGGTGTCGCAAATAAGTAGAAATACATTCGCTTTTACTATTTATACAGAACGTTTTGAATGTTCATTTCTCATAATCTTAAATTTATTAAAGGCAAGCAATGCTTACCTTGCTTCTATAGACTGCACGCCTCTGAGACAGACATTAAAGTCATTTGCTATGTTTCTTATGAAACAATTAGTTGCGAGTAAAAAAAGAGCTTTTCGTATATTGATATACTAAATGGTTTAACTTGCATGAAACTAATAAGTCACTCACTAGATCTCCCTCTTACAAGAGAGAAGGTTACTTTCACTCAAAATGACAATTTCCCCAGTTAAGTTGCTTTTCCACCTACTCCCAAAATCCAATCAAATTGGAATTTGAAATCTTGAATCTTAACTCATGATTCTTTTCGAATTTTGATCATCAACAGTAATTAAATTGTCAGTAACTAACTGTTCAATATCCATGTATTCTTAAAAAATATAGTATTTTTCCAAATTTAATGAACTACAAACATAAACAATCATCAGATTTTTTAAAAAATTCTTTTGAAGATGAGTTATTAATAAAAATCATTCCAAAAACTGTTTTATTATATTACAAGGATTTTATAATACATATGCTATTAACAGGAAATGTAACGAATTATTAAAAAAAAATTGTACAATTGGCATTTATCATATACTATGTACATAAATTGGATGAAAATTGATAACAAAACAGGGTATTCCATTTTATACAATATTGATATACTATATACATGTATTAAATACAAGATGATAAAATCCATCTAGACTATTGTCAAACAGATAGAAAATGAGCTAAGACTATAATTGATCTCATATCAAGTTTTCTTTTAAATTGTATTGATACAAATTTTGTTACCAAGCAAAAACTGGTTTAGAAAATCAGTACTTTTTCGTTAGACGGGTACCAGAAAAAAAACCCAGCCAAATTGCAGCCATAACTCATCCAAATAAACAACCTTCAAATCATTTACAATTTCTATAAAAAACCGTTATTGGGTTCTTATTGCAAATGTATAGCAAAAATGGTAAACATTTAGACTTGGTGATACCTTTGCGCATCTGTTAAACATTCTAACATTTAGGCTTGGCACCAACTGGTACCCGTCTAACGGAAGAGTACCAGAAAATCATTGCAAATCACAAAAATTTTTATTTGGAGAGGACAGTTAATTCTTTTATGTTTAAATTTAAATTGAAGTGGAAGGCATTTCCAATCTGATCTTCTTTGAGATAGGAAAGTTTTCATTTTTATGCGCATTTATGTGTTCCTTTAAAATATCACAATGAGAAAACCTCTTAGAGCACCAATCACAGACATATGGCTCCTCATCCAAATGTTTTTTCATATGTTGTGTCAAGTTACACTTTTGCTTGAAACCATTATTGCAGATCTCACAAAAAAACCAAGTTTCAGTTTCATGCACTGCCATATGTTTCCTCAGGGAGATTCCAGACGAAAAAAGTTTATCACAAACTCCACACTCAAACTTAACCTTTTCCGCACACTTGAGAAGATGCTCCCTGAAGTAATGGTGGTATTTGAACTCTCTGTTGCACAGTTCACAAGTATATTGTGTTTCATACGCTTTTCGTCCGTTTTCGCCATGAGCGGGGAGGTGACTTTTCAAGCTGATTTTATCGTCAAACAGCTCGTCGCAAATGTGACACAAGTATGGTTTAACGTTTTTTGGCACAGTGTAGCGTGTCAAAAGATATTTACTGTTTGAAGCAGGTTCATCAGCTACTGGTGTGCTGGTATTGGCATACACTACTATGCACTGCTCTTTTATTGGCTTCTCTTTTTCTACCTTTTGTGCTTTTAGGTTTTTGTGCAACACATAGTGGTCTTTATAAGTACTCTTCTTAAGGAAGCTTTTATCACAGATATCACACACAAATTTATCGTCAGTTTTATGAGTCAGAATGTGCCTCTCGAGATAGAATTTAGAGTCAAAATCCTTGTCACAAACATCACATTTAAACTGATCTTCCGTAGGTAGATGCATTTTGAAGTGATTTTTTAGAGACCCATTCTTATCAAAACCTTGGTGGCATACAGAGCAAGTGAAAGGCTTTTGCTTTGCAGGGGCTGTAATTAGTGAGCGAAGTTGCTTCCTATTTTTAAGGTAATTCTGAAGATACGATTGGAACTGAAACCCTTTGTTTGTGGATGCAGGTTTACCTGTAGGCCTTAAACTGGTGGCAGAATTTGTCTTAGGTGCTGCATTTTTAAAAGCAATATGATCAGAAGGAACGTTTTCTTTCAAACAAAACATCTTTATTTGTTTATCATCTAGATTTAAACTACCATTGGAGCTGTCGTCTTCAAAATGCTGACTTTCAGATTCAGCAGGAGGATCAGAAGAATTGCTCTGCGTGAATAAAATGTTATTCATTTGTTGATTCTCAAGATTTAAACTACCATTAGAATGATCTTCTTCGAAAAGCGGGTCACTGGGTTTGTCAGAAGAAATACATGGCTCTAAGTCAACAGTTTCTATCTTATGGTTTTCAAAACCCAAACTAACTTCTGGACTGTTTATTTCGGGATTCAAATGCTCAGAATCAACAGACTTCTCCAAAGGATTATTCTCTGTTGAACTTAATTTTTCCATATCTGATGTCCACTTCCGAAGTGTAGATAAACCTGGAAGTGGATAATGCAGTGTATTCCTTAAATGAAGGTAACATTGCTTACTGAAATAAAGAATGGAAAATGCTTTGGACATATCCTCTTGCGTCCACCAAGTTTTAGTTTTCTTTTTAAGTGCCACATTTACTTGATTAAAAGAAAGAAAATCTTTAAAGGCCTCTTTGGCCTTTTCTTCAAATACGGAATCTGGATCTGTTAACTGTTTCTGCAGAGCACTAAGCTTCTCTTCAAGATCACTTTCTCTTTGCTTATGAACTTCATTCATCTTCTTCAATGAATCAATTTCTATTTGAAGCATTTTGCACTGGAGGCAGTTGTTTGTTGCCCAATTTGCAGTATTAGGAATAACAAAATTATTTCCATTTACGTTATTAGAAACCTTTTCTTTTTCAGTATGTTGCCCTAAGCGGTTTTCAACTACATGTTTCTTTAAATTCTCATAAATATTTTTTCTCTTTTTAGGCAGACTAGACTTGCGTTTCCTTTTAACACAGACGCTTATTTTTCTTGCACATTGTTCAGAACAGTCTTCACCTAATAGCATCTTCATCTTCCGAGTTATACTTCCTCTCTTGTTTGAAGGAGAAAGTAACACTTCATTTGTATTAGCATTGGGAGCCTTTTCTTTATATTTATTCAAACATTCTTCAACCATCTCTTTTCTCAATTTCTCAGAATATCTCTGTTCTCTTTGTGAAGGCTGAACAGGAAGTGTTGAACTTCCAGGCTTTATCACAGATGGCAGGTTTCTGGAAGGAACCGCTGTAAAAATATTTGTATTATTGCAGAGATTGGTTAGACATAAGTAAATCTCTAAATCTAAAGACTAAGAACAAAGACTGTTTATAATTGTAAAAACTGTAATTGTATTGGTAGTATATCTCGGAAACTGAAGATGTTATTCGGCGAAATGCAAGTACATTATTACAGTTTTTCATGCAACTTCTATACAACTACTGAAATTTTATAAGTTAGTGATAGTTTCTTATAGTACTTAAGTCTAAGAATTTTATAGAAAATGCTTATTTTTTCAGTGATATTTTTAGAAACTTATTTAAGAAGTGCATATTGCTGTTGAAGTATCACAGTTATAAGCTTGATAAAATTTAATAATCCAAACATTTATTTAGTACTTTCAAACATAAAAAAAAATAAAAACATTAAAAACAATAAACAGAAAAAAAAATAATAAAGGAAAAAAAAATGGTACCCTAGCATACTAGCATTAAGAAAAAAAAGATATAAATACATTAGTAAAAATCAGCAGCAATAATTATGAAAAGAAAATGTGTGATTACCACTTCCGGTTTAAAATTTGTATTTTCTAAGATAGATACAAAAACATATTGCGTTTGGCTCGCAAAGCTAATGATTTAATATCTTTGCGATAGACAAGAAAAAATTTAGATTATTTTAATATGAAATGTTTTTAATGTGGAATCATTTTGCCTTTTAAGACATAATGTAAGATATAATTAAGCACAAGTTCACAGAACATAAAAATTAAAAAGAAAGGAAAAAAAAAAGTCCACCTAATTTTACTAACACACTTGCGTAATCCAATTGGGCTGAAATTTGGCAGACAGATTCGAAGTCGATGACAAAGCTGCTTCTATCTTCAAAATACTAGATAAACAAACTTGCCATCATCCAATCGTACTGACATTTGACAGATAGATTTGTTGTCAATAAGGTTGCATTGTATCAAGTTTTGATACAAAGGGCAGTCACTGTCACTAAAAGGCCGCTTTTAAACACCCTTCTATTACCACTTTGTAATACGAATAAACCAACTTGCTGTCATTGAATCAAGCTGAAATTTGACTGACAGATTCGGTGTTGGTGGTTCTTAAGTGTTATATTATTTAATAGTTCTTTTAACATATTATGCAAGTATGGCACAAAAAAGCAACTAAATTTTTATTGATTTTGAAGAATTATGGAAAATTATATCATTAATTCAAACCTTACCATCTTTCTTCAATTTTATTGGCTTGGTATTCATAAGTTGAGCTTGGAGTCTATCTTCGTAGTCATCTTTAGTGAAATGCAAGCTGCAGATTCTTCTATGCTTAGGATCAAATTTATCTGCTCGCTGGCATCTCCTGATCCATTCCTTCCTCAGAACAGTATCATGGGGGAAGGTGAAAAATTTCAGATACAGGCCTTCCTGCTTGGCTTTCCTCGAATTGCTGTAGCACAAAGCAACACTGCACCCATTTCCTCCGCCAGGTTCTGCCTTCTATAAACATCAAGAGTTTTCCGATAGAAAAGAATATTGCATACTCATTTAGTCGACACCGTGAATTTTAAATCAGTTACCAATAAAAAAATTGAACAGTACCATAATGGTATATTTTACTGAAGCGTTTATTATAATATATTTTGAATTTTTATTGTGATTAATGGAAAAATAGTAAAAAGTCTTTATAATGTCTTATTAAAGACATAAAACTGCATGTGCTAAATGTATATGCAATATCGAAAAGAATATTTTATATTCATTAAAACTACACCATGTATATTAAAACAGGTAACAATAATAAAAATAAACAGTATCCTAATGGTATATTTTAATCAAACATTTATAACAATATGCATATACATACATAGATATATATATAATTTTGAATTTTCTTTTATAGTTAATGGGGAAAAAAACCCTTTAAAATTACTTATAAACACATAAAACATTTTCAAGAGAGGGGTGGCAAGTCTCATTTTCATAGATTGCAAGGAGAGAAAATCAAAAGCTGAATATGGAAGAAGAGGGGAAAAAAATTAATATAGGGAGTGAAAGGATACAACATGGGCATGATTTAGATATTTTGATAATTTAAAAATTATAAACTCGTGTATAAAAAAGTGCTAAAACGATTGTTGGAAAAAGTTTTGATTACATTTTTATTTTTAAATAAATACTTTTAGAGATGTAGATGGAATTTATATATTAATTTTAATAAAAAAAACTTAAAAAGTGTAACTTTGTAAGAAATTGAATATTTAGAAAAATATACAATTTATGGAGAAAAAAAAAAAAAAAAAAAAAAGTGAACATAACTATAAAAAATAGTGATTAAGCTGGGGTATACATTTTTTTTTCACGCAAAAAAAGCATAAGTCAATTTTTTTTTTATTAAAACTGTAAAATGGGCAACTAGTTTCATCACTCTTGATGTTTAATCTAAAAAAATTAAGACATTTTTTTATTATAAAATCATTACAAACTTTATATAAAAACTATTTTATACCAAATATCAACAGGAAATATACTTTACAGTCTTTAGGTTGGACATTCCTTTAGTTTGATGATTAATCTTTGAATAGCAAAAACTACAATTTTGCAAAAAGAGTTACATCACACTTTCTAATTTTAGAGTTCCTTTAAAAAAATCTTTAGCATTTTGTTAAAAAAAAACACCTACAGCTTAATTTCTGGAATGACAGGAGGGTAAAATTACAAACACAAATTTATTATGATTTATTTTTTATGATTTATTAGAAGAAAAAAAAATCTTTGATAAACATGATATTGCTTGAGTTAATTTCTCTGACACATACATATGATTTCTAATACAAGTTATTTAAAGTATATTTGAACTATTTAGCACACTTTATATTTCAATTTTATAATATTTTTTTTGGATAGTACAATGAATAAAAAAATGTGGTTTGAGCAAAATTATACAAAATATTGTTTAATCATTTCCAAAAAGGAATGAATGTTCAATAATTTGGTTTCACAATATGCAATTTATATACTGCAGAATGCAAATAATGAGGTAAGATTTAGGTTTTATTTCTAAGGTTGAAATAGCCGTTTCGATTAAGGATTAGACAATTTTCAATATAATACCTATAATTTTGTATATCTTATTATTTTCACTGTATTAGTCTATATGGAAAATATGTACATATACTAGTTCTAAATCAAAGGTTAAAAAAAGTTTAAAATAAACTTTAATAAAAACAATAACCACAAAACACTAGATTATGCATACAGAAAAAGAAAGATACCTAATCTTACTTTTGTTAGGATGGGCTTCACTGAATGGGTCTTGAAAATAGAAGGTACAGCGTCGTCTTTCAAAATAACTTGTAGGTCGGATCCTTCTTCAAAATCAGATTTTTCAAAATGCTCCGAACAAAGAACACTAGAATTTCCTGGCTCAAAATCTTTTCTTCGTACAGCCAATATCCACGCTTTCCTCAATATAGGATCTTTAGGAAATCTAAAGAAAAATAATACTATTGAATCCTGCACACCTTATACTTGCTTCTTACATATGTAAGTACTCGTTGCTTTGCAGCCCCAACAAGTATGCTGTTTTTACTCATAAAGATTTGAGGTATTAAATAAAAGAAAGGACTATTTTTCTAGGTTTTAACAAAACAAGGTTTCAACCTTATTTTGTTAAAACAATTCATGCCAAATGTGGTTTATCTAATGGCCAACTAAACAGCCTTCCCATAGAAAAATAAACATTGTGGGATAGTCTGTTTTAGCACTCAATGTATCATGCATTTGAAATATTTTTTAAAAAAATCTATCAATATAAAATTATTTATTGAACTTTAAGGGAACTTGGCACCCTACAAACTTTTTTTTTTATTTAAGCCTTTAAAATTATAAATTTTACATATTTGGAAGTATTACTAAGTAAAAACTAAATTTTATTAAAAAAAAAAAGTTCCCATAGCACTCTAAATTTACAATTTTTTAAAAAAAATTCATAAAATATCCCATTCTATCTTCTTGTTCAATTTTCAATATTTTTTCTTGTTTTTTTTTAAAAGAATGTTTCTAGCAATGTACTCTAATTTTTTTAGGTATTGAATTTAGAATAAGTAAAATAGTTTTCGAGAAAAACTATAATTAATGTACCTATATGTAAAAAAAGTGTATTTTTCAACATTTAAATTTGTAAAAAAAACGTTTTTATTTTATTCACAAATCCATGCTTATTTTTGTCAAATAGATATTAAGAATGACACCAAAAAAATTTCAAGTCATTTAAAAATTACAAACTGAGAAAATTGCGTTCGAAACATCAAAGGAGCTTCTGCAGCAATGCTAAATTCTCGATAAAAATATAGTTTTTCTGCAATGAGGAACTTGTATAAGTGAGGAAAATGAATATTTTTTGTATTTTCTAGTGTAATTCAACGAATATATTTGAGCAGCGCAATTATTTTTTTATCTTTATGCTTTCAATTAATCAAAAATCGAGTTTGAAATCAATGCAAAAGTCACATGACCAAAAACGCATAAAAAAATTGTGACATAGTTACGCATAGATTCCATCGAAAATCCAAAGAGAAACCTGATCTAAAACAGGTTTTAGACTGGTTCATCATCTGTGCGTTGACGTCACATGCAAAAGTAGCTTTTTCCCGCCAAATTGCAAAATGAAAAACTAAATTTTTTTTTTTAACTATCTATCCGAGCTCAAATTTTTTAAAGAATGGTATTGTTTTTCATGATTTTTTCTCTACTTTTATTTAAAAATAAAACCAAAAAATGTGAAAGTTCCTCATTGCAGTTATCGGATCAGCTCACAAACTTGCGAGAATAAGGAGAAGAGGTTTCAAAGATTATAAAAATGTAAAAAACAGAAAATTTATACTTTTATTATTTTTTGTGAAAACAAGGGGTACCAGGTCCCAGAAAGCTTGATATATTTTACAGATCGTTACTAGCACAAGAAATTAATAGTTATTTAGTTTTGAAGTTGCATATAACTCTTTTAATGTGTTCCTTATAGCAATACTAAGAAGTGACAAATTGAGTATTATAGGGCTGTAGGAGTAATTGGGACCACAGTTAACATTTTTGTTTGGTATCACACTTTTACAGTCTATATTGTTGCACAATTTTCCTAAAAAATAGTAATGAATGGTGTTACTTTTTGTTTCTTTCTATCTTTTTATTATTACATTTGTTTGTCGACAGCAATCATTCAGGCTAGAGGAAAGGGTTGGTGGCATCAGGAGGTTTCGCGACCTTGATTTTTGGGGAAACGTCGCTGATTCACAAAATGAGTTTAGTTTGATTTTAAGAGAGTTGTTTTGAAAAGAGCCAAGTGTTTGTTTACTTTTATGGTACCTGAATTATCATGTAGGCCTTATGTAACCCAAATCGGCTAAAAGGATCCTCAAGAAAGAGTTAGGTTACTCGGCTTTTATAGTAATGAATTTATTGGAAACTATTTTACTGGTGATATTTACTAGCAACGCCATCTGTTGGGCAGTTGCTACATCACTCACCCTCTAGAATTTTATCGATGAAATTCGATATAGATGATAACACCAGTTGATAATTGCGAATGCCTTATTGGGAGAGCTTTATTTTCAGTTCATCAATATTTATTTTTTATTTATATTTTTGTGCTTATTTAGCCTATTTTTGTTTGTTTGTTCCTTTTTTATGTCTGTTGGCGATATATTTTTTAAGCAATTCGCAAGTCAACTGTGAATTGTGTACCATCTATCAGTTTCTTGTGCGTGATCATCAGGTCACCAATGTAGGCCTTAAGTAACTCAAGTCTGAAAAAAGGATCCTCAAGGAAGAGTTAGGTTACTTTGCTTTTATAGTATTGAATTTATCAGAAACTATTTTACTGGCGAGTTTACTGGTAATATTTACTGGCAACACCATCTGTTGGGCAGTTGCTACAATCATTGTGCATGTGAAGTTACCTGCCCTGAAGCTGATGTTAAAGCTTAATAACGAGTTTGGTGTTGTTCTGAAAGAAGAATAATTATAGCCTTTATTTTTTAAAAGCTGTATCATCAATTCCTCTAAGAAAATTCATAACAATATCATACACTACTTGTTTAGATAAAAAAAGAAAATTTAAAAAGGTTAACTTCACACTTTTTTTTGGGAGACGGGACATAATTGAGGCTAAGGGAGTTGAGTAATGAATCGAATATATTATGTCTTTGTTAAGTCAATTTTTCTTTAATGACATGGGACATAATATTTCCATCCTTAGAAACAAAACAAGAAACTTTAACAAACTCAAAACTTTGGTTGGATGTATATTTTCTTGCAAAAGATTCTACATAAGATTTTATTATGCTGGATATTTCTAAATTAAAATTTTTACTAAATTTTACAAGGTACACTTGGATGTATTAAGCAATTTTTTATGTTTTTGTTTCATAGGCGTGAAAAAACCAATCACTTCACAATATTTATAATCAGCTTTTGAATTAATTAAAACTTCGTTCAAAAGACATTTGGAAATAACCAACATTTGAAAACACAGGATAGGAATTTTTACTTTATTGATAAAATATACTATATTCAAACTTTCAATACAATAACTGATTTGCTTTTACCTGTGAAAAGTAATACCATTAATTTGTTTAGAAATCTTGTTATTACATGCATAAGCTGCACATGCCATTTTGCTACATAGCTATAAGCAATGGTTAGTTAAAAAACTCATGATAATTCTTAAATTTATAAAAAAAATTAGGAACCATAATTTAGCCAACCAGTATTTGTTTTTGTTTGTGTAGTGCTTCTGATCTGAGCATTGCTGCCATCGTGAGAAAGAAGCAACCAGAAATGTCAAAAAATTCCAAACCCGTAAGCCTTTCGCTCTCAATTAGGGAACAAGCTGATTCGCTATGCATCATGGGAGCATAATACTCAAAATAATACCTCGTTTTGAATATTTGATATACGAAGTGAGATGTACCAAACAGCCAATAAAAATGTTTAATATTTAGTTTTGTTTAAGAAAGTTGTTTTATTTTATTATTTTATTTTAATTTCTAGAACATTTTGAGTCTGTTTTTTTTTTCTTTTCTACTTTTTTTCTGTATCGCTGTTTTGTGTGGTTATTCTTATTCTAGAGGATCTGGTTGGTAATTGTTTTTCTTTGCTTTAACTCCCTGACGGGGCATTTCTTCTTTTGTGCCGGAGAATGAGTATCAGAATAACGGTCTTTCAAACTCGTTACAAAATCAAACTACTCTCTTCCCATAGAACTCAGACTTGATGGATGGGAGTTTTTATTGGAATTGTTAGAATTAGAGAATATCCAAGCTTTCTTCGTCAAATGGAGTTACGGGGATCCATATTTTTTTGTCAAATCAAGGCACGGTCATCATCTCTATATTAAAACCAGATTTCTCAAAGAAACATATAATAAAGCATGAAGTCAATTTCTACCGATGATTCCCGGAGCCACCTGCCGACGAAAATCTCTCCTTGTTACCAAATCCATGGATAACTACAAGAAATCTTGCGTAGGAAAACAAAAATGGGGATTTACCCATCTCCTGAAGTAACATTCAAAACTGTAATTAATATCAAAATCGTCATCGAAGGTGCCGACTCCGACTTCTCACTAGACGACATTGCTCTTAATCCGATATCGGCGAAGCAGGTACCTTAAAGGGGTCAGTTGCTCCCACTGTGGAGATCTACGCTACTGACACTCTACCTGTGACTTTTATAAAAAAGAAAAAATAACAACAAACAAACAATAATTAAAGCTGTAAAAAATCAGCCGTACCTATATGAAAAGAACTATTAATCACTATTTTACCACAGGCTCACCTTGTTTAAAACTTGTCGTTCCTTCAATCGTTGGCCTTAGAGACCTTTTCACTCACAAAAAAGAAATTGACGAATTTAACAGGCTCATGGGCGCTGCCAGGTTAAGTGCACTCCTCCCCTGGATTTTAAAAATCAAAAATAATGTGGAGAAAAGTGATGGTATGATTCAATGGAAATAGAAGTGTAATACATATTTTTAAATATTTAATGGGTAAGAAATTTAATGCATAGCTTAATTAATATTTAATTAAAATAGCCAGGTGAAAAATCAAAGTTGAACTAAAAATTAACCACTTTGCCTCCCCCCCCCCTTTGCATATTTCTACCGGCGCCTATGAACCAATGGCGGATCCAGCCAGGGGGCGCGGGCGCGCACGCCCCTCCCTCAGCTTGAGTCGATATATATATATATATATATATATATATATATATATATATATATATATATATATATATATATATATATATATATATTTTAAATAAGTTCACACAACATATTTCGACCTTCATCTTATTTACGGAAATAAAGCAGCTTATTTTTGGATCAAGGTTCTTTTTATAGCCTTCTCCCTTCTCATTCAAACGGACGTTGAAAGACTGTACAAGCATTCAAACCTCCACCCCCTTGATCTTGAAGACATCTTCACGGCACTTCAAAACACATCCCTTTCTGTAAAAGTATCCTGGGATCGAATTATCAATAAATATTCTTCAAGTCCTTCAGAACCAAAGATGCCTTTTTCTGTCGGCTGGGAGGAAGAGATTTTGACTCTCACATGCGTAATGTTCAAAGCCAACTAGGGGACGGGGGGGGGGGGGATAATGAGAGGTTGACTATTTAGGTTACCCTCCCTCCTCGGAAATTGCCACTTTCATTCAGATGGACATGGTAATTGGCTAAACTTTAAAGTTTTGATGGAAAGGATGAGGAAGGTTGCTTATAAACTGCATAAGAACTCGTCCAGTTCTAGCTCGTGCTTTGGCTTGTAAATAAGCGCCATGTTTGAATTCATATTAAAAATCCTCCTTTGCAACACCACAGTGGAAAGGTATATATGCCAAATTCTTACAAGAAATGGACTTGCAAACAGTTTTGTAAAAAGTATTATCTGTGTAAAGTAGCAGTACTCAGTGGGTGCCCACGGGAACCAGGAAGATGTAGAGTGTTGGGATGAGGAATTGATAAAACTTACGGAACTTTTTATATTTTTATTTAAAAACAATTATTAAGTTAAAACTTTAAAATCAATTCTAGCAAGGTAACATTTTTGACATTCCAGATTAGACAGATGAAGCATAACACCCAGGCTGGCGTGGCAGAGAAAGAGAGCAAAACTAACATTTGAATCTTCTTATATAGGGAAGTTTATTTGCATATGTGCTCTTCTTCTTGAAGGAGGGTTTCACAAGGTCAGCTCTTTTTGTTTTGACGCGCCGCAAATAATACTGACGCGCAGCAAGATCAGTTTGCTCGAGCCGCCACAAAGATCTACTTTTTTTAGTGATTATTTCGGGGGGGGGGGGGGGTCTTGTTTTACGCTATTATATAATGTCAAATTTTATCACTGGACATTTTCATTTAATTTTATCATTATACTTTTTTATGTGTACTTATAACTATTGGAATTTATTGAAACTGGAATTTATTTTGTAATAACTGTAGTTAGAAAAGGACAGTCCGGGGCCATGGCGGGATGCGGGATGGGACGAGGGACGATGACGTCACCGGAAGTGGGCGTGACCGGATATAACGTCACAGGAAGTGACATCACATGATATGACGTCACCGGAAGTCACGTGACCGGAAGTAGAGTTGAGTTGTTCCCCTCCTGCTGCTGTTTTAGTTTCGGTTTCGTTATAAGCTGTTTGTGTATGACGTCACAGTGGGTATGACGTCATAATTTGTTTTATATCAAAGTTTTGAGTGGTGGCAACACTTTTTAGTTTCGGTTTATCTTTCAGACAGAATTGAGTTGTTCTAGGACTGCTTCTTAGCGAATAAGTTAGAGTGATAGGCTTTTATTGCGTGACGTCACAGCGGGTATGACGTCATAATGTGTTATATGTTACAGTTTAGTTAGGTGGCAACACCTTACATCTTGAGACATAAATTTAAGGCGGAGTTGAGTTGTATTTATGCTGCCTCTAAACGAAAACGTAATAGTGATAGGCTCTAATTGTATGACGTCACTGTGGGAATGCAGTAGGAATGACGTCATAGAGAGAATATGTTAAAGTTTAACTTTTTAAGTGTGGCAACACCCTGATATAGTTTTAAGGAGGGATGCGGGATGGGTCGAGGGGACGATGACGTCACTGGAAGTTGAGTTGTTCTAGGGCTGCTTCTAAGTGAATAAGTTAGAGTTATAGGTATTTTTGACTAGTGACGTCACAGTGGGTATGACGTCATTCATGATTTTACAAAATTTACTTTTAAGACGATGGCAGCAGTAGGAATATGCTAAGTTTTAGGCGGGATGGAGTTGAGTTGTTCTAGGGCTACTTTTAAGTGAATAACTTAGAGTGATAGGCTGTTTTACCAGTGACGTCACAGTGTTAATGTAGTGGGGATGACGTCACGATTTGCTTTATATCAAAGTTTAAGGAATGGCAACATCTTGTATCCTGATATAGCTAAGTCTCCTTTGATTGGTTGAAATAAAAGCTCACTTCTGATTGGTTAGAATATGTCACGTGATTTCAAATGATCTTCTCATTGACTATACAGTTTAGTAAGACAGTTTTCTACTAAGTTTAATGTAATTGCGGCGCCATCTAGTGGTAGGAAGGAATATAAATTACATAGTTTATAACTTTTCATGCTTAACCATTAAAAACTTCAAATACATGCAAAGATAATATACTAACACAAATGCGTAAAGTTTCGGATTGAGTGGATTTTTTTTTCTATAAGTGCTTAACACATTTAAACTAATGTTGAGAGATATAATCGCAAGACACTTTTAAGGAATCAGGTTTAATCAATGTTAGACACATAAAGTCTCATTATTTTCTCAATAACAGTATGAAATGTAAATATAAATTAAAATTTATGAGAAAAAAAAAATTTAAACTTTGATATCTTAACGTGAAAATTTCTTTTACAGAGCTTAACATGTCATTAAAAAGTTTTTTTCTTTTATTGTCATAGTTTTTGAGGGATTGAATACACAACAAAAGAACTTAGACTAGAATTAATTTTCAATATTCAGCAACTGTAACCCATTATGGAAGTTAAAGCAATGATTTTATAATTATTTTTAGGTTGAGTTAGTCTGACCCTGTTGAAGGAATTAGTAGTTGTAGTGTGTTCACACGTGAGTTTGCAATACAATATTAGTAATATACATTTCCAAAAAAACGAAATATTTATCACTTTGAATAGAAAAATGACGATTTTTTTTTTATTTATGTAAGTATTATTCTCAATTTTGTAAATTTTAAATGTATTATCCATATTTTATTGAAGAATTTATATATTTTTTTTCTTCTTCTTTCAGAATGGTTTAGGAAAAACATTTCATTTTAGTCAGAACAATGTTTTCAAAGAGATGGAAATACGCAACTTTTCGATATATCAACCTTCAAATACTTTGAAATTGATTCTATTTGTTACAACCGGTTGTAATTTAAAGCTATACTGTACTATGCGAGCGATATTATATATCTTAGCTACTTACTGTCTATGTTAAAATTTATATTACCATTAAACTTGTTAGAAATTAATATGTCTATGTTAGTTATATTAATCAAGATAGTTTTTATTGTACAATGATACTTACTTAAGTTGATGAATGGCAACACAGAACTAGCTGCTAATGCTGAATAGATATGTGATAACTGATTTTGGATACTCTAATGTTTAAATAAGAGAGAAAAAGTAACATACTTGAACATCTTACAACTAAGAATTCAAAAGTGAACATGAAAATTTACTTTACGAATAAATATCATGTCTTTAAAATGTGTACGAATATCACTAAATAAGAGAAAAAAGTAACATACTTAAACTCTTTACGACAAATAACTTTAAAATTAACAAAAAAAAACTTACTTTACACATAAAAATCACTTTAAAATGTGTAAAAATATCGCTAAATAAGAGAAAAAAAGTAACTTACTTAAAATTTCTAAGATAAATATTTAACCTTTACGCGAAAATTCACTTCATGTATAAAAATCACGACTTTAAAATATAACATGCAAGAGAAAAGTAACGTACTTAAACTTTCTACGACAAATAACTTTAACATTAACGTAAAATTTTACTTTACACATAAAAATCCCGATATTAAAATATGTAGAAATATCGCTAAATAAAAGAAAAAAAAGTAACACACTTAAACTTTGTACGACAAATAACTTTGACATTAACGTAAAAAATGTTCACATATAAAAATCACGACTTTAAATTTGAAATGTAGGATGAAAGTATAACATACCTATAATTTCTACGACAAAGAATTCAAACATTGCCGTTCATGTATTTAAAATGTATAATGACAACTCTAACTTTTAGAAAAAAGAAACACTAAAAATTTACAAGGCAAAGAATTTAAAATTGAACGTTAAAATTAACTTTACATGTACTATCATACTCTTATATCAACGATAAATAAGATAAAAAAAGAAACTCTAAAAATTTATAAGGCAAAGAATTCAAATAATACGCGAAAATTTACCTCACATATAAAAATTATGTCTTTCAAATGTGTAAGAATAACGCTAAATTAGAGAAAAAGAAATATTAAAAATTTATAAGGTAAGGAATTGAAACAATACGCGAAAATTTATTTCACACATAACATTTTTATCTTTAAAATGTGTAAGAATAATGCTAAATTAGAGAAGAAAAAAAGAAATAACATACTTAAACTTTCTTCGACAACAATTTAAACAATACGCGAAAATTTCATACACAATTATTTTCTTAGGTTAATGTTAAATAATGGGAAATTTAACAGAATAAAAATTTCAAAGATAAAGAATTTTAACCTTTACACGAAAATTTACTTCACATATAAATATCATGTCTTTAAACTTTAACGTGACAATTTACTTCTCATATACAATTAAACTCTTAGGTTAATGTTAAATAAAAGAAAAAGTAACATACTCAAAAATTTCTAAGATAAGCATAACGTAAAAATTTCATATCATGTGTTTAAAATGTAACATATAAGAGAAAAAAAAACAACATACTTGAACTTTCTATAGCAAAGAATTTAAGCGTTAGCGTAAAAATTTACTTTACATATAAAATTCACGTCTTTAAACGGGATGATAAGCATGTGACGGTAATTAGCCAATCAGGTTAGCGGTAGGTGATACGCCACTTGCCGGCATTTTTAGACCGGAGGATGAGTCACGCTAAAACTTGTTCAAACAGGTCGGGAGACTTGTACAGCAAGAACAACAGCATCGACGCGCAAGCAGCGGGTGATGCTGCGGTGTGTCAGCAGGTCTTCGAGATTATCGTTTTCCTACTTTTCCTTTTTCATAATGAAATGTTTGTGAAAACTTGGAATGAATGAAGTGGATTTCAAAGACACATTAGTAAGTGAAGGTAGAATTCGCATGGACTTTCTTCCAAAAAGTATGATTCACTTGGAGAATTTAAGATCATTTCTACTTGAAAACTTTTCTATTGTCTAAAACATTGAATATTGTTCAAACTCAGTGAGATTATATGCTACAATACGGGTAAAACTTAACAAAATTGTTACATAGAAGAAAAATAGTAAGAGATTTAAAATAAATACTAGTTATAGATACTCCAAGGAAAAAAAATTCACCTCTACTTTTCAATCGGAAAATCAATGCAAGTTGGAAATTTATGTTACTTCAAGAAAGACTTAGACAATTTACTCGTCTTAGTATTAACTCGTGCAATACATGCTGACTAAGGTTTATTTTACTTATCTAAGAAAGGTGAATTGGGGGAAAATATTAAATAAATTGTAGATATTAAATACATTGTAGATATGCATTTAAGTTTTGAAAATCACCTGCAAGACTTTTAAAACATCTTAAGATAAATTGAAAGAAACTTGCAAATTATATGTAAACTATATAACTTTTTATACTCTGAAAGGAAATCACAAGTAATTTAGTTAACTTTTTTCATGGTAACACTCATATTCAACGAAATGTTTTTAAAATTTAACCTTCTTTACACGATAATAGTTATAAATTTTTTCAATCTCAGATGCGATATACTATTATTTCTAACATATATGTTACGAATTGTGTAAAGTTTTTAAAACTGTATATGCAAATCACCAATCAGAAACATAAAAATCTAACATCAATCAAACAAACTAAAATAATAAGATATTTTCCTTAGTGGAAATAGTTAACTACTCATGTGATGGAATATACTTAGAAAATTTAAATACTGAAAAAAGTTTGCTAGGCAAACTTAAAGAATATTCTTTTTTTCTTGTGAAAAACTAGCATAAATTTGGAAAATGTAGAGTTTGTTACTACGTAAAATTGAACACCATCTGGACAAACTAAATTATACATGAATTTTTTTTTTATTTGAGAGGTGCTGACAATATATCATTAATATAGAGATTTTTAACTTCCACCCATAATTTCTAAATAACTTATACATAAATTTCAGAAAACTGAAACGGAATGTGTTTTACAAGACGCTTATTTTGTAAGATGAATAGTCAATATTAATATAACTGAGCAAAGTTCATTCCGGAAAAAACATGTAAAAGATACTTATATTTTGAAAATAGTTTGAAATATCCTTTTAAATTTATGAATGCTCGCTTTCGAAAGATACAAATAAAACTGATATTACACATGATAATTAACACATGCAAAATAATTAACTCATACAAAGTGGAATTTTTATTGCCTGTGACTGATAACTTTTCAGTGAAGTAGAACTTCCATAGGAAATTTTTTGCAAACTTTTTCAACTTTTAAACCAAGTATCATGTAAAATTATAAATTACGATAGGAAATAGCACACTTCAGAATCGGAGCAAGTCTTCTAGTCAAGCTGATTTTATTTCTCAAGGAATTGAAAGCATACCAGAAAAGTCCTTATCATTTCGCATCTTTTCTCATGTTGCAAGAAGACATACTTTGTAAAAGATCGTCGTTGCACTTAACAAAAATCAGTAAAAATAAATGTATTTTCTATGGCAAAGATAAAACTTCACAACTTAATTACTGAAATTTAGCTAAGTTGCATATGGTTTATTAACATAACTCGCATATGCTTCGAATGTTGAAATATATTTGTCAGTTGAAATCAAACTCATCGAAAATAAATGCTACCTACATTTTCAAGTCGGAAATTACTATTAAATAAACTTTACATGTAAAACATTGTCATGTTAAAAAGAAAAATCTACAAAAATGTAAATGATAATTTTACTGTTGGTACATAAATGATGAATAATTTATGATTTTATTCTAGGCAAACGTTTTATTGTCTAACAGAGAACTTAAACTTTAGCAGAAAAACGAAAAAATACAATTTTTATATCCTATCATGCTTGTCGAAAATTGAATTTATTAGCTGTTGTAATAGATTTTTATTGTCCAAATTTCTATAGTTTTTCTTCCCAGTGCAATAAAATTAAGTTCATGTGTAATGATTAGGTTTTTTTTTTTTTTTTATGAATCTTATAAATTTAATGAAATTATTATGACCTAAGAGATTGAGTGAACTGAATAAATCAATGATGCAAATTTAAACAGTGACTTGAACTGATACATACTATAACTGTAAAGAAGTATGACAAAGTGATAGATGAAGTAAAAAGAGAAGTTGAGTGAAATGTTTTGAAAAAAGTTGAAGACGACAAGAAATTCGTAATTGAGAATTATCATTGACTTATATTAACTTCGTTTTTCTTGCTTATGACAAGAAAATACACTCTTTCTTATTAAGAACCAACTTGATATCTTATCATAGAATGACAATGATGAAATATCTATACATTAAAAAAAAAATACCAAACTTAGACATAGCAAATTTCTTGAAATTCATATATAATGTGAGAAGTTTTACTGGAAATATAGAAAATACAACATTGAAAGATGTGAATGTTTCGAAGTACTTTATCAGAAATAAAAAAATAAAAAAATGCGCTGAGGTCCGCTATAAATTTTTTTAGGAGAAAGTTTAAACAAAATTTAAAATCAAACATGCTTTTAAGTGGGAACACATATATTAAAACTATAGCACATTTAGCAATTTATATTATGTCATCTAAATTGGTATCAAACTGAATAATATGAAAAACAACCACAAACTGAATAAACATGAAAATTATCAATATATGTGGAAAAGTTTCCTTTTTTCACATATAAAAAAATAACACATTGACATACGTTAAGATCACGAAACATGCGTAATCATATGCCGATAAGAGCAACCAATGTTGCGGGGAGATATTCACTTGATGGTCAATATCCCATGAATAAATTGATTGATTGAATTTCTAATGCTAATTCCAATAGTATTCCATGTAACTTCAACTTGATATGTTACACTATATATATATTTATTTTTCAAATATATTGACTTTCAAAAAATCATCCTTCAATATAAGAATGATTAAAATGAATAAAATGTTAAATTTTACATGTTTCATGTGAAAGTTACAAAATTTTATATATTTTCATGGAAAACATATAAAATTTTAATTTCACGAGAAACATGTAAAATTTAACATGTTACAAAGGCAAAGCTATAAGTATGTTTTTACCTTTGAAAGATTTACTTAGGAGATTAATTGATGAAGAACTAGTGGTATAAGTTATCGATTTATACGAATAAGACGAAAAGTTACAATTTTTCAATACATACGACAAGTTTTATAACTTAAACATACATTTATTGAAGTGAATAAATTTTCGTATTTAAATATATATATTGACTAGAAAACATTCTTTGATATATATATATATATATATATATAAAAAACTTTAAGTTTAAATTGAAATTTTTATAAGTTTTTCAACAGTGACTTATTAATATTTAGAAAGAGGTCGGATATCTTCAACTATTCTACACCTGATTGGACAACACTTATAATGTGTATGAGAAAAAAAATTCAATTACTAGATGAGAAAAATTTTCTTGTAGGAATCAATGAAATTGGATAGTTATACTTTGGTTCGAAGCAATTTTCGTTTCAAGCATATGATTTGTTGCTAAGTCGAAATAAATACACTTTAAATCAATGCTTAGTATCATTTTCTTTTATTCTTACTATGATCATTCTTATATTGAAGGATGATTTTTTGAAAGTCAATATATTTGAAAAATAAATATATCTATAGTGTAACATATCAAGTTGAAGTTACATGGAATACTATTGGAATTAGCATTAGAAATTCAATCAATCAATTTATTCATGGGATATTGACCATCAAGTGAATATCTCCCCGCAACATTGGTTGCTCTTATCGGCATATGATTACGCATGTTTCGTGATCTTAACGTATGTCAATGTGTTATTTTTTTATATGTGAAAACTATAGCACATTTAGCAATTTATATTATGTCATCTAAATTGGTATCAAACTGAATAATATGAAAAACAACCACAAACTGAATAAACATGAAAATTATCAATATATGTGGAAAAGTTTCCTTTTTTCACATATAAAAAAATAACACATTGACATACGTTAAGATCACGAAACATGCGTAATCATATGCCGATAAGAGCAACCAATGTTGCGGGGAGATATTCACTTGATGGTCAATATCCCATGAATAAATTGATTGATTGAATTTCTAATGCTAATTCCAATAGTATTCCATGTAACTTCAACTTGATATGTTACACTATAGATATATTTATTTTTCAAATATATTGACTTTCAAAAAATCATCCTTCAATATAAGAATGATCATAGTAAGAATAAAAGAAAATGATACTAAGCATTGATTTAAAGTGTATTTATTTCGACTTAGCAACAAATCATATGCTTGAAACGAAAATTGCTTCGAACCAAAGTATAACTATCCAATTTCATTGATTCCTACAAGAAAATTTTTCTCATCTAGTAATTGAATTTTTTTTCTCATACACATTATAAGTGTTGTCCAATCAGGTGTAGAATAGTTGAAGATATCCGACCTCTTTCTAAATATTAATAAGTCACTGTTGAAAAACTTATAAAAATTTCAATTTAAACTTAAAGTTTTTTATATATATATATATATATATATATCAAAGAATGTTTTCTAGTCAATATATATATTTAAATACGAAAATTTATTCACTTCAATAAATGTATGTTTAAGTTATAAAACTTGTCGTATGTATTGAAAAATTGTAACTTTTCGTCTTATTCGTATAAATCGATAACTTATACCACTAGTTCTTCATCAATTAATCTCCTAAGTAAATCTTTCAAAGGTAAAAACATACTTATAGCTTTGCCTTTGTAACATGTTAAATTTTACATGTTTCTCGTGAAATTAAAATTTTATATGTTTTCCATGAAAATATATAAAATTTTGTAACTTTCACATGAAACATGTAAAATTTAACATTTTATTCATTTTAATCATTCTTATATTGAAGGATGATTTTTTGAAAGTCAATATATTTGAAAAATAAATATATATATAGTGTAACATATCAAGTTGAAGTTACATGGAATACTATTGGAATTAGCATTAGAAATTCAATCAATCAATTTATTCATGGGATATTGACCATCAAGTGAATATCTCCCCGCAACATTGGTTGCTCTTATCGGCATATGATTACGCATGTTTCGTGATCTTAACGTATGTCAATGTGTTATTTTTTTATATGTGAAAAAAGGAAACTTTTCCACATATATTGATAATTTTCATGTTTATTCAGTTTGTGGTTGTTTTTCATATTATTCAGTTTGATACCAATTTAGATGACATAATATAAATTGCTAAATGTGCTATAGTTTTAATATATGTGTTCCCACTTAAAAGCATGTTTGATTTTAAATTTTGTTTAAACTTTCTCCTAAAAAAATTTATAGCGGACCTCAGCGCAATTTTTTATTTTTTTATTTCTGATAAAGTACTTCGAAACATTCACATCTTTCAATGTTGTATTTTCTATATTTCCAGTAAAACTTCTCACATTATATATGATTTTCAAGAAATTTGCTATGTCTAAGTTTGGTATTTTTTTTTTAATGTATAGATATTTCATCATTGTCATTCTATGATAAGATATCAAGTTGGTTCTTAATAAGAAAGAGTGTATTTTCTTGTCATAAGCAAGAAAAACGAAGTTAATATAAGTCAATGATAATTCTCAATTACGAATTTCTTGTCGTCTTCAACTTTTTTCAAAACATTTCACTCAACTTCTCTTTTTACTTCATCTATCACTTTGTCATACTTCTTTACAGTTATAGTATGTATCAGTTCAAGTCACTGTTTAAATTTGCATCATTGATTTATTCAGTTCACTCAATCTCTTAGGTCATAATAATTTCATTAAATTTATAAGATTCATAAAAAAAAAAAAAAAACCTAATCATTACACATGAACTTAATTTTATTGCACTGGGAAGAAAAACTATAGAAATTTGGACAATAAAAATCTATTACAACAGCTAATAAATTCAATTTTCGACAAGCATGATAGGATATAAAAATTGTATTTTTTCGTTTTTCTGCTAAAGTTTAAGTTCTCTGTTAGACAATAAAACGTTTGCCTAGAATAAAATCATAAATTATTCATCATTTATGTACCAACAGTAAAATTATCATTTACATTTTTGTAGATTTTTCTTTTTAACATGACAATGTTTTACATGTAAAGTTTATTTAATAGTAATTTCCGACTTGAAAATGTAGGTAGCATTTATTTTCGATGAGTTTGATTTCAACTGACAAATATATTTCAACATTCGAAGCATATGCGAGTTATGTTAATAAACCATATGCAACTTAGCTAAATTTCAGTAATTAAGTTGTGAAGTTTTATCTTTGCCATAGAAAATACATTTATTTTTACTGATTTTTGTTAAGTGCAACGACGATCTTTTACAAAGTATGTCTTCTTGCAACATGAGAAAAGATGCGAAATGATAAGGACTTTTCTGGTATGCTTTCAATTCCTTGAGAAATAAAATCAGCTTGACTAGAAGACTTGCTCCGATTCTGAAGTGTGCTATTTCCTATCGTAATTTATAATTTTACATGATACTTGGTTTAAAAGTTGAAAAAGTTTGCAAAAAATTTCCTATGGAAGTTCTACTTCACTGAAAAGTTATCAGTCACAGGCAATAAAAATTCCACTTTGTATGAGTTAATTATTTTGCATGTGTTAATTATCATGTGTAATATCAGTTTTATTTGTATCTTTCGAAAGCGAGCATTCATAAATTTAAAAGGATATTTCAAACTATTTTCAAAATATAAGTATCTTTTACATGTTTTTTCCGGAATGAACTTTGCTCAGTTATATTAATATTGACTATTCATCTTACAAAATAAGCGTCTTGTAAAACACATTCCGTTTCAGTTTTCTGAAATTTATGTATAAGTTATTTAGAAATTATGGGTGGAAGTTAAAAATCTCTATATTAATGATATATTGTCAGCACCTCTCAAATAAAAAAAAAATTCATGTATAATTTAGTTTGTCCAGATGGTGTTCAATTTTACGTAGTAACAAACTCTACATTTTCCAAATTTATGCTAGTTTTTCACAAGAAAAAAAGAATATTCTTTAAGTTTGCCTAGCAAACTTTTTTCAGTATTTAAATTTTCTAAGTATATTCCATCACATGAGTAGTTAACTATTTCCACTAAGGAAAATATCTTATTATTTTAGTTTGTTTGATTGATGTTAGATTTTTATGTTTCTGATTGGTGATTTGCATATACAGTTTTAAAAACTTTACACAATTCGTAACATATATGTTAGAAATAATAGTATATCGCATCTGAGATTGAAAAAATTTATAACTATTATCGTGTAAAGAAGGTTAAATTTTAAAAACATTTCGTTGAATATGAGTGTTACCATGAAAAAAGTTAACTAAATTACTTGTGATTTCCTTTCAGAGTATAAAAAGTTATATAGTTTACATATAATTTGCAAGTTTCTTTCAATTTATCTTAAGATGTTTTAAAAGTCTTGCAGGTGATTTTCAAAACTTAAATGCATATCTACAATGTATTTAATATCTACAATTTATTTAATATTTTCCCCCAATTCACCTTTCTTAGATAAGTAAAATAAACCTTAGTCAGCATGTATTGCACGAGTTAATACTAAGACGAGTAAATTGTCTAAGTCTTTCTTGAAGTAACATAAATTTCCAACTTGCATTGATTTTCCGATTGAAAAGTAGAGGTGAATTTTTTTTCCTTGGAGTATCTATAACTAGTATTTATTTTAAATCTCTTACTATTTTTCTTCTATGTAACAATTTTGTTAAGTTTTACCCGTATTGTAGCATATAATCTCACTGAGTTTGAACAATATTCAATGTTTTAGACAATAGAAAAGTTTTCAAGTAGAAATGATCTTAAATTCTCCAAGTGAATCATACTTTTTGGAAGAAAGTCCATGCGAATTCTACCTTCACTTACTAATGTGTCTTTGAAATCCACTTCATTCATTCCAAGTTTTCACAAACATTTCATTATGAAAAAGGAAAAGTAGGAAAACGATAATCTCGAAGACCTGCTGACACACCGCAGCATCACCCGCTGCTTGCGCGTCGATGCTGTTGTTCTTGCTGTACAAGTCTCCCGACCTGTTTGAACAAGTTTTAGCGTGACTCATCCTCCGGTCTAAAAATGCCGGCAAGTGGCGTATCACCTACCGCTAACCTGATTGGCTAATTACCGTCACATGCTTATCATCCCGTTTAAAGACGTGAATTTTATATGTAAAGTAAATTTTTACGCTAACGCTTAAATTCTTTGCTATAGAAAGTTCAAGTATGTTGTTTTTTTTTCTCTTATATGTTACATTTTAAACACATGATATGAAATTTTTACGTTATGCTTATCTTAGAAATTTTTGAGTATGTTACTTTTTCTTTTATTTAACATTAACCTAAGAGTTTAATTGTATATGAGAAGTAAATTGTCACGTTAAAGTTTAAAGACATGATATTTATATGTGAAGTAAATTTTCGTGTAAAGGTTAAAATTCTTTATCTTTGAAATTTTTATTCTGTTAAATTTCCCATTATTTAACATTAACCTAAGAAAATAATTGTGTATGAAATTTTCGCGTATTGTTTAAATTGTTGTCGAAGAAAGTTTAAGTATGTTATTTCTTTTTTTCTTCTCTAATTTAGCATTATTCTTACACATTTTAAAGATAAAAATGTTATGTGTGAAATAAATTTTCGCGTATTGTTTCAATTCCTTACCTTATAAATTTTTAATATTTCTTTTTCTCTAATTTAGCGTTATTCTTACACATTTGAAAGACATAATTTTTATATGTGAGGTAAATTTTCGCGTATTATTTGAATTCTTTGCCTTATAAATTTTTAGAGTTTCTTTTTTTATCTTATTTATCGTTGATATAAGAGTATGATAGTACATGTAAAGTTAATTTTAACGTTCAATTTTAAATTCTTTGCCTTGTAAATTTTTAGTGTTTCTTTTTTCTAAAAGTTAGAGTTGTCATTATACATTTTAAATACATGAACGGCAATGTTTGAATTCTTTGTCGTAGAAATTATAGGTATGTTATACTTTCATCCTACATTTCAAATTTAAAGTCGTGATTTTTATATGTGAACATTTTTTACGTTAATGTCAAAGTTATTTGTCGTACAAAGTTTAAGTGTGTTACTTTTTTTTCTTTTATTTAGCGATATTTCTACATATTTTAATATCGGGATTTTTATGTGTAAAGTAAAATTTTACGTTAATGTTAAAGTTATTTGTCGTAGAAAGTTTAAGTACGTTACTTTTCTCTTGCATGTTATATTTTAAAGTCGTGATTTTTATACATGAAGTGAATTTTCGCGTAAAGGTTAAATATTTATCTTAGAAATTTTAAGTAAGTTACTTTTTTTCTCTTATTTAGCGATATTTTTACACATTTTAAAGTGATTTTTATGTGTAAAGTAAGTTTTTTTTTGTTAATTTTAAAGTTATTTGTCGTAAAGAGTTTAAGTATGTTACTTTTTTCTCTTATTTAGTGATATTCGTACACATTTTAAAGACATGATATTTATTCGTAAAGTAAATTTTCATGTTCACTTTTGAATTCTTAGTTGTAAGATGTTCAAGTATGTTACTTTTTCTCTCTTATTTAAACATTAGAGTATCCAAAATCAGTTATCACATATCTATTCAGCATTAGCAGCTAGTTCTGTGTTGCCATTCATCAACTTAAGTAAGTATCATTGTACAATAAAAACTATCTTGATTAATATAACTAACATAGACATATTAATTTCTAACAAGTTTAATGGTAATATAAATTTTAACATAGACAGTAAGTAGCTAAGATATATAATATCGCTCGCATAGTACAGTATAGCTTTAAATTACAACCGGTTGTAACAAATAGAATCAATTTCAAAGTATTTGAAGGTTGATATATCGAAAAGTTGCGTATTTCCATCTCTTTGAAAACATTGTTCTGACTAAAATGAAATGTTTTTCCTAAACCATTCTGAAAGAAGAAGAAAAAAAATATATAAATTCTTCAATAAAATATGGATAATACATTTAAAATTTACAAAATTGAGAATAATACTTACATAAATAAAAAAAAAATCGTCATTTTTCTATTCAAAGTGATAAATATTTCGTTTTTTTGGAAATGTATATTACTAATATTGTATTGCAAACTCACGTGTGAACACACTACAACTACTAATTCCTTCAACAGGGTCAGACTAACTCAACCTAAAAATAATTATAAAATCATTGCTTTAACTTCCATAATGGGTTACAGTTGCTGAATATTGAAAATTAATTCTAGTCTAAGTTCTTTTGTTGTGTATTCAATCCCTCAAAAACTATGACAATAAAAGAAAAAAACTTTTTAATGACATGTTAAGCTCTGTAAAAGAAATTTTCACGTTAAGATATCAAAGTTTAAATTTTTTTTTTCTCATAAATTTTAATTTATATTTACATTTCATACTGTTATTGAGAAAATAATGAGACTTTATGTGTCTAACATTGATTAAACCTGATTCCTTAAAAGTGTCTTGCGATTATATCTCTCAACATTAGTTTAAATGTGTTAAGCACTTATAGAAAAAAAAATCCACTCAATCCGAAACTTTACGCATTTGTGTTAGTATATTATCTTTGCATGTATTTGAAGTTTTTAATGGTTAAGCATGAAAAGTTATAAACTATGTAATTTATATTCCTTCCTACCACTAGATGGCGCCGCAATTACATTAAACTTAGTAGAAAACTGTCTTACTAAACTGTATAGTCAATGAGAAGATCATTTGAAATCACGTGACATATTCTAACCAATCAGAAGTGAGCTTTTATTTCAACCAATCAAAGGAGACTTAGCTATATCAGGATACAAGATGTTGCCATTCCTTAAACTTTGATATAAAGCAAATCGTGACGTCATCCCCACTACATTAACACTGTGACGTCACTGGTAAAACAGCCTATCACTCTAAGTTATTCACTTAAAAGTAGCCCTAGAACAACTCAACTCCATCCCGCCTAAAACTTAGCATATTCCTACTGCTGCCATCGTCTTAAAAGTAAATTTTGTAAAATCATGAATGACGTCATACCCACTGTGACGTCACTAGTCAAAAATACCTATAACTCTAACTTATTCACTTAGAAGCAGCCCTAGAACAACTCAACTTCCAGTGACGTCATCGTCCCCTCGACCCATCCCGCATCCCTCCTTAAAACTATATCAGGGTGTTGCCACACTTAAAAAGTTAAACTTTAACATATTCTCTCTATGACGTCATTCCTACTGCATTCCCACAGTGACGTCATACAATTAGAGCCTATCACTATTACGTTTTCGTTTAGAGGCAGCATAAATACAACTCAACTCCGCCTTAAATTTATGTCTCAAGATGTAAGGTGTTGCCACCTAACTAAACTGTAACATATAACACATTATGACGTCATACCCGCTGTGACGTCACGCAATAAAAGCCTATCACTCTAACTTATTCGCTAAGAAGCAGTCCTAGAACAACTCAATTCTGTCTGAAAGATAAACCGAAACTAAAAAGTGTTGCCACCACTCAAAACTTTGATATAAAACAAATTATGACGTCATACCCACTGTGACGTCATACACAAACAGCTTATAACGAAACCGAAACTAAAACAGCAGCAGGAGGGGAACAACTCAACTCTACTTCCGGTCACGTGACTTCCGGTGACGTCATATCATGTGATGTCACTTCCTGTGACGTCATATCCGGTCACGCCCACTTCCGGTGACGTCATCGTCCCTCGTTCCATCCCGCATCCCGCCATGGCCCCGGACTGTCCTTTTCTAACTACTACTGATCAATAATTAAATTGTATTTGTTTCTATTGCCTTATTAAAAATATTACTTATAATTATTAGTAAAACATTCTCTTTGGAAAACAATTTTTCCCTACATACTTTAGACTACTCGAGTAGCTATGGATTATCCAGTAAAACTACGTATTTGTACTTATTAAGCATTATATTTATTACTGCATTAATATTTTATGAATATGTTAAATTTTGATGTACAATTACTGATTTCCCAGCTTGATGTAAGTATAATGTAAGGTTTATACTTAGTCAGTTAGTCACAAATAAAAGTAGCAAGTTCCCGCTTTCATTGGAATTGCTTCAGTATAATCGATACCTCCGGAAATGTAGCTTGCTAAAATGTTTAATATGTAAGGTACATTTTGAATACAGTTGTTTTACTAAATAAAATAGTAAATGAAAAAACAAAAGGACAGTGTTAACCACCCTATGCTAAGCTATCAAATCGGATGTGATGAATGAGGAGTGGGGGGGGGGGGGAGGGGGTCAATCAATGGATATGGATGATCTTGAAATATATTTTTTGAACACTGCTTAGATTTTTTTTTTTTTTTAAACTTTTTTTAAATATTTAATTTTGTCCTGACTAGGGCACGGCAAATTGTTGCCCCCCCCCCCTCAGGAAAATCCTGGATCCGCCACTGCCATGAACGGGCTATCAGTGAACTAAATGATATTGTTCACTAGAGTATCCACTTACTGCATAATAACATTTAATCAGTCTGTCCCACAAGACGACAACCCTTTAATAGAAAAACTAAACAGTTTATAACTGATTAACTTTCTAAGGACGGAAGAAGCTACCCCTGGAAGAAGCTCTGTGGTTTAAGACCTGAAATCTTAATAAACTGAGAGGCGACTGCAATTTTTGGACCCCATCAAACATCATTTTGAATTTTTTATAGAAATTAGAGAAAAGTAAGTGGATTAAGAATCAACTTGTCTGCCGTGGCAAAAATGGCCGAAACTGGTTAAAAATCGACTTTAAATTAGTTGAAATAAATCCAATTGCCAAATTCGCCATAACTTACCAAATAATGAGCATTTTTTTTTAATTGGTAACCCTCACTTTTTAATTTTCAATTAAGAAGGTTGCAGACGGATGTGTGGCTATAGCTTACTTGCATCTTTCACAAATGAGCGAAATGGGCAATAAACATTACGTCACTGATGACGTAACTGATGTCGCCAATTTGGTATACTTTTAAAAGATACAAGTTTTCCGAGCCAGAGATCAGAAATCGTTTGCGCTTTTTCTCATTAAAAATCAAAATGCAGTGGGTTGCCAGACGAAAAAGTTTGTTCTCTTTTTGGCAAGTTAGGACATATTTGGCGATCGGATTTTAGTTCAACTCATTCCAAGTCGATTTTTGATCAGTTTCGGTAATTTGTGCCACTGCAGACCAGTGTATTCGTAATCTACCCACTTTTCTTCAATTTCTATAAAAAATTCAGAATGATGTTCGATGGGGTTCAAAAATTGCAGTTGCCTCTCGGACTATAAGTTAAACTACTCAAAGCCTTTATTAACTAACTAGGTCTCTCTGATCTTGCTACTCTCAGTGAACTTAATTCTTCGTCTATACTTAACTTCAACTTACACTGGTGTCCAAAAGTTAAGCATAATTGATAATTATGTGAATAAAATAGGAACTGTGCATCAGAATGGCGGGAAACGTGATATGCGAGTGTAAAATGGTTATAAAATAAGGAAGCAAATCAAAAGAACGATAATAATTAATTTTATTATCCAAAGTAGCAGTTTGAAAGAAACTGAGAATAGCAAGGGTTCACACTTTAAAGAAAAAATGAAAGAAAACATTAAATAAAATACTGATGCTGCAGTTTAATAAGGCGTGTGGTCACCTCTGACAGCTAGGCACGCTGCACAGCGATTTATCATACTTGCTATGAGATGATGAATGAGTTGTGGGCTCAAATGGTTCCAAGCTTCTTGAAGAGTTCTCTTCAGTTCTGTAATGGAGCTTGGTGGGTGCGAAAGGGCTGCAATTTGTCTCCCGAGCATATCCCATACATGCTCCATAGGATTTAAATCAGGGGAGTTGGCAGGCCACGACATGCGCTGGATGTTTTCCGTTTCAAGGAAGTCATCAACCAGCACCGCTCTGTGATATGGCGCATTATCATCCATGAATATGAAGTTAAGACCGATAGCACCTCGAAACAAGCGAACATAAGGCTCAAGAACTTCGTCTCTGTATCTTTGACCAGTCACAGACCCAGTATCAAAGAAATGGAGATCTGTGCGGCCGTCCATCATGATACCTGCCCATACCATTACTCCCCTTGATGGAAAATGATGTCTTTCCGATATGTTTCTTGCTTCAAAACGTGTTCCACGTTCTCTCCATATCGTTACCGAATGAGAATCACTACTCAGACTAAACCGGGACTCGTCACTGAACATCACATTGGCCCACTCTCCCACACTCCAATGTTGATGTTTCAAACTCCAGTTCAAACGAGGGCGTTTCTGAGCAGACGTGAGGGGAATGCAAACTGCTGGTCTTCTGGCATACAGGCCAGCATGATTGAGTCTCCTGTAAACAGTTTGTCTCGAAATTCGTATTCCTGTGGCGACTGTGAGCGACGAACCCAGTGATGTGGCAGTACTGTCCCTCTGACGTCGCACACTTATTACCAGATATCGGTCTTGGCGAGGGGTTGTGACTCTTGGTCGACCTGATACTGGTCGTCGGGTAACATCTCCCATTCTTTGAAACCTCTGCCACAGTCTTGAGATCACAGACTGGTTCACATTCAGAATTCGAGACACTTCGGTTTGTGATCGTCCGGATTCTAGCATTCCAACGATTCTTCCTTTCGCAAACATGTCCAATTGGCGTCTTTGTGCCATCATTCACCTTGTTCGATGGTTAACAACGCTCTTTCGTACAGCAGTTGCCCGAAAATTATCTGAACTGCCTATCCTGCGTGAATGGGTTTCTCTGCGTTCCGACATGCGCAGGTGTTGCACGCAGGACGTAGTCGACTGAAAAGTTTTGCATAAACCCAATGTTTCTTCTTCACCCAATTAATATCCGCAAGAAATTTGGAATAATTTTACGAATATTTACTCCATGTTTTTCACATTTTACAATTTATGCTTAACTTTTGAACACCAGTGTAACTAGACATCACTTAGACGGTAGATCGTCACAGTGCTCATAGGTATTTAATCCAGTTTGGGGGCGTGAAAGCATAATGTTAGCCAAACCACAACCCTATAGAGAACAAAAGGCTATAAGGTTTGGCGAGAATTATGTCTTCACTCCGCCAAAATGGATTAAATACCTATGAGCACTGTGACGATCTACCGTCTAAGTGATGTCTAGTTAAGTTGAAATTTAGTATAGTTTGGCTCATATATCTCGGAAGGGAGATGTTATTCAGCTACTTGGGATCAACCCTCTACGCACCACTTTAATTTTCTTTCTTTATTTTACTATATATTTTTTTTTTTGCTGTCATTTGATAATAGCAGCATTTTTGTAAACCTTATCTGTTTCCGCTATGGGCCATTTCGCTGAGATAAAAAAAAAATTAATTAATAATAATAATTTTTTTAACGAGAAATTAAATAGATAAAGAAATACATATTTTAGGTATTATAGTGCACAGGATACATTGTAAAATAGGTAAGAAAATATACATATTTTTTTTTATTTTAACTTCCTGCTGCAACAATCACAGAAACATGGCATTAAGCTAAAGTTTAATTCTTATGTATTTTTGTGAGACACACATGTAACGAAATTAGGAAAAACAATTAAAAATACTGCGATATCTCAAAATCTTTAGTTTCTTAATCCTTAATTTTTTTATAAGGTCATAAGAGAAATATCTATTAACTATTTAATTAATATCAACTGAAGTGCTATTAAAATTAAAGTACTATTACAAACTGTAGTAATACTCATAGAATTTGATATTTCTAAATGTCCCCAACGTTAACATGGAATGTCCCATTTTGTTTTATTTTTCAAATATTTTTTGCGATTAAGTATCTTTTTTTCTTGTTTATTTAATTTCTTAATAAAAAAAATTCTTAAATTTAGAAATTAATTTACCATTAGACCATACTATTAAAATGATGTGTAATTACGAGTTACAAAACGTCCTCATAACTTTCAAGGTTAATTTTGCCAAATTTCTAAAATAGCAGGTGTAAGCCCAATTTTTTGTTTAAATTTTCCCTTTTTTGTATGAAAATTCTATTATTCCGATATCATATTCGTGTTTTACAACCTTAAAAACATAAGATTACCGAATTTCAAGTAGTTCTGATGTTCTTTTCGAGTTAATGTACATATCCACGAAAACACGCCTTTCTTAACACTGTGCGACGGTTCTTTGCACGGGATATTTTGCTATTAATTAGAATTTGATGAAAATGGGGAATTTCTGGATTAACTTTATTGTGGCATGGTTCTTAGCGTTACCCGAGAAACACCACGAGGAGGTGACCATGCATCGTTTCTCATGTGGGGAGTTTTATTTTTGGCAGGCCCCCTTGCCTACTGCCAGACGAAAAAGCACCAACTTTCTGGTCACAATTCAGTAAGTCACAAACATAAAGTCATTATTTTGAAGTCACAATTCAGTACGTCATATGTCAGGAAGTCATAAGTTGGGAGTCACAAGTCAGTATGTCATATGTCAGGAAGTCACAATTCCGTAAGTATTATGCCATCTTTATATGATTACCTATTTGCGGAAAACGTGCTTTGAAATAAAGCTTTTGAATCTTTTCCACTTTCCGTTGTCCTTCCTCTTCCATTTCCCAACAAAGTTGAAACTGTCTTTTCGTTCTTGAGTGGAATCCTCCGTAACGTTGGATTCTGTAGTTGGCGCAGGCAGAACTGCAGCTTCGGAGTTGGGCTGGCGGCGGTGTTTGGCGATCCACCAGTCTATGAACTGAGAAACTTCATCTGGTCTTTCGGCCAGCATCCTTGAGTAGGTCATGGATGAGTAGTCTTGCTCCGATAGAAAGGCTAAGTCGAACTGTGTCTCCTCTTGGATGGTTTGAAGAGATGGACTATATTTGCGTCTTAGAGTACGAAACTCCATTCTATGTATGTATATATATATATATATCAACTCAAAAGCCAAAAATCACGCTTTTCACAATATCAATCGCAATAGCAAGTTCGCTTGATTCTCACTAAACTTGTGACAGAACTGAATCAAACTTCTCTAAAGATAATAATAATACCTTTCTTAGGTTACATTATATGTATTGTTAATAATGCATTATTGGTGGCTTTGTAAGAGTTGTAACAGACATTTTTTTAAAACAATGTTTTAACAATTCCACATACTTATATACTATTGTTAGGCTTTGTCAAAAATGTACGTTTATAGGAAAAAGGAGTAACTATGCTAAAAATTAGTTTCACGTTTTTAATTTCAAATTAATTATCTATACAAATACCTTCGGCAAAGAAAATGTCTACTTCAAAAAGTTTAATATCTTTATAGTAGCATATATTAGTAAATATGAGGATTCAAATTAAACTAACTTGTATGTTTCTTACTATGAACTCGTAATTGATTTAAAAATTCACAATTCCCATTTCGGAAACAATTCCAAGTGTCATGGACATAATACTAAATATAATCCTTTAAAAAAATTCCTTACACTTAATTGTTTGTGAAACAAATCATAGTGTTCTAATGATAGACCTTTATAAGATTTATATAACTAAGAAAAATTGAAAACACTCTCAAAACTCAGTACCATTACTATTAGTGACGATTTATATAAAATTTAAATGACTTATAATACATAATTTTTAATGCTTGAATTTCAAAGTCTATCAAAAGATATATCATGACAATGCAATGACATTTTGATGGGCACTTCATTTTGATAAGCCGCCTTATAAGAAACAGCAAGATATACGAATTATTTATTTAGTGTTGTTCTAAACTTTTACTTTAGTATTATGCGAGCCTAGCTCCTCGAACAAAGCTAGGAGGAGCCATAGCTTCCTCCTAGCTTAATATGAGTGCTACGCTACGATATTTTACCTAATTTCAGGTATATATTATGTACTACCTCGTTTTTTTTTTGTTTTTTTTTACTTGAAATCTTGTGTGTCTAAGCTAGAGATATATCTTTTCAATTTTAAGTGACTTGCACTCTTAAGCTCATTCTTAATGGTCAAAATGAAAGACTAATAAACTTATCAACTGAGCAAAATAAAAGAGAATGGGCAACATTTATTTGATATGAGGGATGAGACTTTGCCATTGAGTTGCCTAATTGAATTATCGATGGATTTTACTATTATTGACTATTTTGAAATGATAAGAATTAAAATATTGATCCACTCAATCAGTGATCAATTTAACTTTTGCTGACAATTCCTGCTTTAACTTTAAAATTAAATAAAACAAATTCGGGAAAGAAAAGATGTTTTTCATCATATTCCTCTCTAAGTCTTCTTATATGTTCGATAGGGTATTTAAAACTTGTAGTCGCTTCTTGGATTATTTGTTTGGCATAAAATATATTCTTTTAGTAAAAAGTTAAAAACTTAAAAAAAAAAAAAAAAAAAAAAAAAAAAATATCGAAAAATTTAAAAATCTAATCTCTAGTTAAAATTCAAGTCAAATGTTAAAAAAATATAGGAAAATAAATTATTTATAATTTTATTTACTAAATATATACATACGCAACATAGGATGGATATTCTTCATGTAAACATACAATAAATACCCATCTTATCTTATCTACAATCTTTACAATGAGTAAAAAAAAATACCCAATTGAAATGAAAGAACTTCCAAGACAATTATAATTATACTTAAAAAACGTAGATGTAACGTTTAAAAATTTATTTTTAAGTTAAGTGTACTCATACATCTTAAAGAGCATTTCATACGAAAATTACTATAAAGAAAACATATTACATTCTTTACTTTTTAAATAGAAAAGTAAAGTTTTTAAGAAGCACTAATTTGGAGATAACACAAAATAGTTGGTTAAAAAGGTATGGCGGCTCACGTGAAAAGATAAATAACTAAGAAAACACCAAACTGATGCATTTTAAATATCTTAATTTTAAGGCAAAGTACACATCTGTAATATATTTTTCATGATCTTTCACTTCATTCAGTATCAAAAACATTTTGACAAATTACACTTTTTATACAATCAAACCCAAACACGAGTTTAGAAAATACAACTATATACACTAAAATGTACAACATGAAATTCCTGTTTTTAGAAAAACACCTGAAAAAAAGGAACATTTTAATATTCGCACTATTGGGCATAAATGCCACATTTCAATTTTAAATACATTAACTATAGACGATATTCAATATTTTCTTAATCTGGATTAAGCCCTGATTCGAAAGATTCATATAATAATAAAAAAAATTACTACGTAATTTAACTATTTATAAATGATGAATTAAAAAGATATACAAGAAAATAATCCAGTATGAGTACATCATGTATATGTAATACCGGATCACAGACAAATGTATAAATAGTTGATGTAGTCAATATCGCAGTTTAACATTCAGCCAAATTTGTAGTACCACTAAGGTATAAAGCCATAAAATCTCACTATTAAAAGAAGTACATGCTGCATTTACTCTTTAATTAAAGCGCCTAGGAAGGTAGAATGTCAAATGTGATTTTCTTTTCATTATGTTAGCCAATTACTTCCGAATTAAAAGTTAGAAAAAATAAATTTCCTGCTCTTATTATCATTAATATATGAACAATAACATGAGCATTTTTATGCGATATAAGTGTTCTTTTATGCAATCGACAAACACAATATCCATTTCAGACATTAGTCTGAATCCAGCCAGGTGCACAACGACTTTCATATAGAACATTTCATTATAACCCTCTGACAAGAAGCCATTCAGGACCAATAAAATATTTCATTTCGAAATGGTAATTTTTTTTATTGTTACTTCCTTTACATAAACAGGTAATATTTATTATCTAGGAACATAAAATTGTAATTTTGATAGAACAGATTTTGTATAAAGTGGTTTACTGGTTGTTGTTAACGGTTACTAATGGTTTTTAATTAGTTTACTTGAAAATGGGTTGCTTTAAAGCAATTGGCAAATACAGTTTTACTATTAAGACAGATTCAAGATGAGTTCACAAATTCCTTTAAAAAACATAAATTATGACGACAGTTTATTTTAATTGAAAAAAAGAAAAAAAAAAAAAGATCTACATCAACTCAAAATAGGAAAAATAAATAGATAAATAAATAAATAAATAAATAAATAAATAAATAAATAAATAAATAAATAAATAAATAAATAAATAAATAAATAAATAAATAAATAAATAAATAAATAAATAAATAAATAAATAAATAAATAAATAAATAAATAAATAAATAAAAAAAAAATCGAGCAAATTACAAAAAATCCATCACTCATTTCTAAAGTAGCTTACTCGTTATGTGATTCCATTTTAACTTTTGGCAACTTTCATCACAAAAAGTCATTAACACCACTAAAATTTTTTACTCAATCCAGTAATCCGAATAACCCTTACAGATGAGCAACAAGGCTTTGATGAAATACTAAGACTGGAATTCTAGGAAACGTGCGCAGTCAACAAAATTCTCACTTCAGGCCTTATTTGCTTTCCAATGATATAAACAATTTGGATTTAAGTGATGTTCCGGGGATTGTCGTTTTCGTTTTCTTCTGTTGGAGCTGGTGGGGGTACGGAAGCCGCTAGTTTTCGACGCTCATAGTTTACTAATCGTGTTCCAAGTAAGTACCTGTAATACATAAACCAGTTTAGAAATTATACTCAAAGGCAGATGTCTGTTAACCCCACACGTCCCGAAAAATAGAGTATAAACATCAATGGGATTTTACCAATTTTAAAACACATTCTCCCAGCACCTTTAAATCCCCCCCCCCCCCTCATAATATTGTTGCGTGGACGGGTTCGAAAGATTTGAAGCCAAAGCAGAAAAGCAGATCAAAACTTGCAGAAATTTATTCCAATATAATTCTTCACAGATTCTCTTACAGCTCCAGAACTTCTCGTTCTAGTAGACACAATACAGCTCTTTTCACAACAATAGAGCACAAAACAGCAGTTAAAAACTTGACAATACAACTCTAAATCAACGCAAAAGACAATGCAATACAGTTCGCTTTAGAACTACTCGGAACGTTCACTGAGACTCAGTAATTCCAGTCAACTAATGGACTCAGCTAACAACTAACTCAGTGACTCAAAATCAGTCAACTAACTTCCCCGCTCTCTTGGTCAGCCTTATATAGGACAGGTGAATCTTCGTGAATCTTCTAGAGGTAGATATTTGGAGAACTTTCCAGATCGTAGTCGAAAAGTCCTATACATGTACATGGGGACCGAAAATGTCACCAAATGGTCGCCAAATTTGGCGACAAAAATTAGTCGCCAAAACCGTCGCCAACTTGGCTGTATCTCGCCAATTTGACGAGATTGCCATTACCATAATGTTAAATGCCCTGCTCCTTAAATCTCGCTTCCCAGAGTTACCTCTGTAAAACTCGTTATCAAGCATCAATACCCCATATTGCAGGGAAGCCAAGCTCAGACGAACTATTGCACAGCCTTATGCGAAATGTACATAAATTTTACTATTTACAAAATTAACACTACGAAATATTTACAAATATACAAAAATTCGTAACAATATGATTATGATCAAGTTTGATTAACTTCAACGGATCTTATTTAACACATTGTTGTTGAAAGAAAAATTAGAAGAAAAAAAAAAAAGAAAAAAGACTCGGATTTAAGGTTTCCAAAATAATAGTCGTAATAAAAATGGCAGTAAAAGAATTAAAGGAAAATGGAAGGCTAAAAATTATTTTGAACAACAGTGTGGAATATCGTACACAACACTTTTAATTTTACCATAATACTAGTCACTAATAGAAGTAATTTAAATTTGACGTGATTTGGTGTTTTCATATTTTCATTCGTTAACTAGGACTGTGGAACATCGCACAACTATAAAATACTATATATAATATAATATTGGTCATTGCATTTTTACATTAAAATTTATGATGTTATTTACTGTTTTCATGTTTTCGCTCATTTAAATAAAAATGTCCAGTTTGGCGATATTTTTGGTTATAATTTTTACATGGGAAAAAATAAATAAATCATTTATTGATGGGGGGGATGCCCAAGGGAAGAGGATACCGAATGTTAAGGCACTGTTTTTAACTTTTTACGCTTTTACAGCATTTATACTGGAGTTTCAAAGGTGGGGACAATTAGAATACCTTAACAGACATTGGCGCAGATATTTTAATTAAAATCGCTTTTAAGGCCGTTGCTTAGCTACTGCTGAAAAACATGATTTTTTCATGATTTCAACAAATAACAGATAAAACTTCTGTGCAGCGGAGTACTCTTTTGCACAGAGGTAAAGTATCTGGGTCGAGATCTAATGGTCCTCGGATCAAATCACGCCGTCGCCCACAACGAAAGCTTACCTTAACGCTTTATGCGTAAGCGCTATTTTGACGAAAACCCAAATGATGGGTCCCAGGGCCACCACTAACTCGCACACAAGATGTGAACATTGTAGGTCAATTTTTTTTCGGGAGTTATACTGACAACGTACACACAGACAGACATTTTTTTTTGAAATCAGGATATTCCAAAATGAGGAAAAAGGCAAAAAAAACAAAACAATTTTTTTCTCCGAATGCTATACTTTCATTACCCTATGTAAACATATAGATGATTAAAAGTAAAAAAGAAAAAATGACAAGCTTGGAGATAATTTGGTATTAATTATTACATTGCCCCAAAAAGTAAACCTTCGCCAAACTATCGAAAAATGCTTATTACATTATTCTTTTCGGGTAAGCAAAATAGAGGAAGAATAGTTTGTAATGAGTAAGACTCAAAAGATGTATTAAAGATATCTACTTTTTAAACTTTTTTTTTGTCGTTATCGAATTTTTCTGGGAATTTCGAGGGTGTGGATGTTTAGAAAGTATTGCCACATTGAATTTGATCAAAAATCATTAGAGTCGTTATTTGGGAATCATCAAGAATTTTTTTTTTTCAATGACAGTTATCTTTTGCACTAGCGCTAGAAAATTAATAACACGTTCCAAGAGCACGTCACCCCTATATAGGTCATTCTGTTCGAACGACCGTCTTTGTTATTGCACAGGCTTCTTCAGCTCCTCAATTGTGCATTATAGTTAAGTATCTCTCTGCAATATTTTAAAATCTGATGCAAATTTATAGTTAATCATACATATTATATACAGGATCTGGATCATATATAATATATACATAGCAATAAAAAAAGTTATAGAAAATTAAAAAAATTATAATTAATAAACTATTAATTATAGAATGGTGGGGTTTTTAAAACCAAATGAGGATACCCCCTCTAAAAAAACTTTATCAACAAATAATGCCATTTTACTTAACTTTCGAATTAGGTAAAATAATAAAATATTTAGACAACTGGTGCAGAGAAATTGTGCTGCTACATAAGTCATCTACATCAATCATAAATAATCGATAAAACATTTTTGGTTTTTATCTTGATAGCTCAATTTTTTATTTTGGTGCAGAACTATAAACTTCAATAGAAATCTTTCAACAAAATAACTCATCCCCTGTATATTTATTCAGGGTTTCCACTCTTATTGAATTAAAAAAAAAAAAAAAATTCAAGTTTTCAAGGACCTTTTTAAGCAAATTCAAGGACCTATTAAGAAAACTCAAGGTCCATTTTAAGAAAAGTCAAGGACTATAAAATTACATTCTTTAGATATAACAATACAATACGGAGATTATCGTTGGTTGCTTTAAAATTCAAGGACCTCGTCCTTTTTTCAAGGACTATCAAGCACCAAATTTCATAAAAAAAATTTCAAGGACTTTCCAGGGCCTTGTTATTCCACCATTTATAGGTTAATATTAGAGCAAGGTTATTGTAAATAAACAAAAAACAAAGCACAAACAAACCAGGGTTCCACTCAAAATAAAGAAAAATTCCTTAATATTGAAAGAGGCCCAGTTCTTTTAATTATGAATTTAAATTATGCAATTAATGTTTTCTCTAAAGAAATATGAAAAGCAGAGAAGACATATGATCCCTAAATTGGATTATCAGAAAATGACCTAAAAATTGGAAATTTATCTACTTGTACATAATAAAGGTTTGTCTTCTATACTACATTAATTTAGGTAGAAGCTTATCCTAAGTATGTTTGTTTCAAGTCAATATTCCCAGACAAAGCGACATGTACAAGTGGAATGTCGAATAAAATGTATTGTAGAGATCAGATCGCATCCCATAATTTTACTGGTAGTTACGATCGTGTACGGGGGAATTTCAGATTTGAGGCATTTTTGATGTCCTGCAAAAGAATTTTTTATTTTTAAATTTAATAAACCAAGGGCTTAGATGTTTGTTTTTCCTAAAAATGCACACAATTAGGAGTTTTAATCGAATTTTAAAGTTGTCCTCTACAATCTCGATGTACAAAAGCTTCTATGTACCAAATTCCGTGGGTTCGAGTCCCGTGTTAGGCATGGGTGTTTGTAAATGTATGTTGGCTTGACTAATGACGAATGTTTCGACGCATTATAGCCCTCGTGTTGCTGACGGCGCCAGATAATCTGAATACAACCAACCAACCAACCAACCAACCAACCAACCAACCAACCAACCAACCAACCAACCAACCAACCAACCAACCAACCAACCAACCAACCAACCAACCAACCAACCAACCAACCAACCAACCAACCAACCAACCAACCAAATTTCGTGCCTCTAGGTCAGCGTTTGCCACTAACTTTTAGAGACGGGCCGTATGACTTAAGTTGGAGCTTTTCGCAGGCCGGATTCATTGATACTTGATTATTTTTTTTAATAAATAAAAAATAATAATTTTCATTATTAGTAAATTAAATTCTAAAGAAAAGTGGGAATCATTTGTTCGAACGTGACTTGATAACTTGATCTAACTTTTAAGAACTTGACCTAACTTTTAATAAAACTATTTAAACTGTACTTCCAGTTTACTCAGTTTTAGTTGATATAAATTGTGATACGACAGTGATCAAAATCGTTCAGTTTATTTTGTGATAGAGTCGATGTCTGTCGCAGTATTTTTTACAGCCAATCTTAATAAATTGTCCGAATGAGATTCAGTTAAGTTATTCCTGTATTTATTCTTTAGGAAAACCATCTTGCTGAAAGTTTCTTCATATAGTTTCTTCGGACACGTTGTTGAGAACTCTGTTCGACATACTTAACACATACTATAATATTTCAGAAAAATTACAATTTTGTAAAAAAAAAATCAAAAATCCATACAGTGAAATTTAATTTCTTTCTATCTTCTGTGTTGTTATCGGGCCGCAGAAATATCCGTCGCGGGCCAAATCCGGCCCGCGGGCAGCGTAGTGGCTGACGCTGCTCTAGGTGCAAAACTGTGGATTTGTATAAGGTTCAGACACTCAGTTTTATGTATATAGATTGAAAAATAGATGAATCCAATTAAACCCAGGTTTTTTAAATTTTTAAAACTACATTCAGAGCACTGAAAATTTTGCAAAAAAAAAAAAAAAAAAAAAATTGAAATTAGTGTTTTCTCTGAACTGTACCATGTCTGTTTAATTGCTTGTAGTATTCTCAAGCTAATACATAATTTAATGTAAGCTTATAATATACGTAATATAATTGTGTCATTCCATGTCAAATCAACACGGCTCCCAACCCGACCCCTTTAGAATTTCATAAAATTTGGCTCACTTATTATATTCATAAAGAAAAGAAAAAATGCCAAATATTAGGTTTGAATCTCGTTTGGTTTCCAAAATATAGAGTTTTAAAAATGGACCAAAAGTGAAAAATTTCGTATTTCTTGCTTTACATATTTGAGTATAATTTTTTTTCTAATTATCATAAAATATTGATTTGGGTGTCAAAAGAAAGAAAAAAAATTGATCTTTCTAACGATGTATTATTTATGTTTATTTTTTCAAATTTTCATTTTAAGGTCAAAGAATTTGACCTTTGACCTTGAATATCTCAAAAAAGGGTATTTTTATTTTTTTCAAAAAAATATATATTATTCTTGCATCAATTCCCTACACAAATATATTAGTCTCATTTTGGGACCGCAATGGGATGCCAAGTTATAAATTTCAATCACAACTGTAGTTCCACTCTTATCCTACAAAAACTGTTTATATGTAAATAGCTTTTCCTTTTAAAATCTCTTTATATACATGTAATGCAAATAAAACTTTACCCTTAATTATAAGCTAAAAATTATAATTATTTATCTTTGATTTGTTATAACTTTTTAACTTTAAGAGCAAAAACTAATTGTTTACTTATACATTGAAAAAATTACATCTTTCAGCATTGTATTAAGTATGCAAACATCGTTTGCTGCAAAATTAAAAAACACTAGGGGGCTTCGCCCCCTGCTCGCTAACACTCGCCAACCCCCAAACACCTCGCTGCGCTCGGATTGAGCGGCTTTGCCGCTCGAATTTGTGGTTAAAACATCTTGCTGCGCTCGAACAGGTTTGCCAGCCATAAAAAATGTAACCACATTTTTATAAATTTAATGTAAGGCCTAATAGAGAAAACACCCAAATTGCAAGTTTCATAATAGAAAGTTAAATATACTATCAGCCAACATTCTGACTTAAAACTTCATTAGCTATGCCCTTACATTGAAGTACCAATATCTTTTATTTATTCTGATAAAAAACAACGCGAGCTACACTCGCCAACCCCTGAATGCCTCGCTTGGGTTGGGATACAAACGCCTCACTAAGCTCGGAAAATTCAAGTTTACATAAACAGAATAGTAAAATTTTAATTAAAGAGTAGTTGTATTAAGGATAGAGTGGATTTTTGTTAATCGACAGAGAAGGAAGTTATAATTCGCATGCTCTAATATTCTTTATAGATTTTGAACACAATCCTTTAGGATAACATTGTAATGTCCATTAATTCCTGAAATATAACCAATTAAATTTAATGGCATTTAAAAAATGTTAGTGTTTGCAAATTAGAACAATAAATGTAAATGTTTATAGATAAGGACCCAATTCCATCCTGGTACACCTTTTAAAAACATTAGGTATTAGCTCTAATAATAAACTAAGCAAAAAACATTTATATTCAATTAAAATTTTAAAGAGATCATTAATTAGCCAGAGATGTATCCTGTTTCTGAAGCAAGCCTGACAGAGTCTAAATCAGTACAGCAATCATAAATTTCCAAATAATATACATCTGTGACAAAACAAATAATTTTTACATTTTTATATATGCAAAACAATTAATGCACACTTCCTAAATATTCACGTCGCCCCTTTAGAGAACGACGTCCAACGCGAGGCATTTTCTGGATAGAAATACTTCAAAATAATAATTACTCTAATACAAAAATGCTTCAGAAAAACAGAAAAAAATCAACTTTGAAACGAAAAGTTTAAAAAGAGCTTTAAAATTAGCAACGGGTTTGTTGTTCACGAACGTAAGGATGTTGCCATTCATATATTCAAAATCATTGAGGCTTTGTAGTAGCTTAATGATGAAAAATATTGAAATTTAACTAATTAATAAAGTGTTAATAAATTATTTTGGCACGTTTTGGCAAATCTACAGCTTATTTCCTTTAAAATGACACCTTGATCATTGAAATTGGTTGAGCAGTTTAGGCGGACAGACTAACCCCAAAAAACGTATTGCCTATTAAATATATAGATGATATATATAATTGGTAATAATGAGCTTTTGAGATAATTATTTAAAAGGAATGTTGAATGCAATCAGAAACATTTGTTCATACAAATTATTTGGAAAAAATCATATTTCGGATTTAGAAAACAGAAATACTTACAATTTTTCTATTGATACATTATCTTTAAACTATTGTTGAAACTAATTTATCAGATGAATAAGTAACTTCCTTACATATGTAACTTCTATTAATTATTGTGACTCTTTTTCACTGTTTCATTGCATATGAAACTATTGATTTTATAATTTCTTTTTTTGTTTGACTTTTTTTTCGACCATGGAATTAGAATACATTTTGCACAGAAGTTGGTTGATAGAAATGGGTCTGAATGCATGAAATTTTTGAGTACCTGGAATAGTTCGGGCGGTTAAGAATCTTTTCTGAAGGAAATTTTTTTTCTCTTTCATACTGTAAGGAAGTTACATATGAAAACTGCATTCCTTCAATATTGGCAGTTGCCCATTCAAATAACTGTCGAGAAGTCATTATCTGATCTTTATAGGGGCGCTGCAAACTGGCATGAGCGGCTAGCCTTTTTATGGTACCTCCAATGCCATCTGAAACTCCTTTACCATGGGCAGTGGCAAAAAAATTCCATTCTGCCTGAATTCCAAAATCTTTTTTATGGAAACTCAGGTTTATAAAAAAATTTCGATTTTTGTAGTGGGAAGCTGCACCATCAGAAAAGTACAAAAGTTTGTTAGGTTTCACATTTAAATTTTTTCCGATGAATTCTATCAAATGCCTTTGGAATAAGTGAACTGCTGTTGCATCATGGTTGAAACAGTCAGAAACTACTACGAAATTAAAATTGTCTACGACTTGGTCAGTGTCTCTTCTATAATAAACCACAAATGGATGTATAGTCGCTTGCGAATTATTCCAGTGGAATCCTTGAATTGTATCTTGAAGAATAAAAGAGTAATTTTCAGAAAAATCACAAACAACTACATATTCACCTGATTTCAGATTTTGTTTGCTAGCACTAAAAAAAGACGATTGTTCCTTAGCAATGAATGAATGCCGTATAAGTTTGGTAAGTTTGTCCAGAAACGAATCAATAAAGTTATCACAAGTGCTCGATAAAGTTTCAAGGGTAGATCTGTCAACATTAATCCACTGCTTGTACGTAATTCTTGTAATCCCATTTTCATCAAAAAGGTCTTCAATGCACCTTCTAAATTTATCGAACTTTGGGCAATTGCTGCACTCTCCCAAGTAACATATTGTTTGGGGAGGATTACAAACAATTTTTGATATACAGGTTTTATATGAATCTAATGGAGTTACAATTTCTGTACTTAATTCCTTCAAATGAGATCCAATTAGCATTAGTTTCACATTTTCATGGATATGACAAACACAGACGGTATGTGTTCCGCTTGCTCCTGCCAAAACACAGTTTTTTGGTCGCATCTCAGCACACTTAGAAAATCCAATTTTATAATGTGGAAACTCATCCTTGAACTGTTTAAACCCTTCTTTGAGATTACACAACACCAGCCTTTTCTGTACATGTTTCCTTATCCCATCAATTTTCATTGATACAAAGTCTTTTTTACCTGGCATAATCCTACTTATATGATCACTATTATAAAAGGATTTGATACATTTTGCCGTTTCAGGACGTAACGTCTTCCCTGGTCTGGGATTGGGAGATGCAAAAATACATTTTTCGTTAACAAGTTGTTTTGCTTTTCTTACCAAGTAGTTGGATGCTCCAAATTCTTTTTCTACTTTTTTGATTGACCAGTTCTTCGGTAAAACTGTTAGTATTTGTATTTGTAAACTTTTATCCTTAGTGCTATGGAATTTTTCCTTCAATTGATTTATAATATCCGTTTCAGCCGAGTTGGAAGACGAGTCACTATCCACAATTTTCATTACTTTGTTTTTTAAAGCGGTGCTTATTTTATTAAATTTAATTTTTGAATACTTCGTTTCGGAAAGCCTTTTCTTTTTTATTGGAGTTTCTCCAATAGTTTCTAAAGTAAGATTTAAGTTTGACACACCTGCTTCTATTTCAAAAGGACTTTGAGGATGATATTGAAGTAATTCTCCTTGACTTGCATCTGCTACAGCTACTTCAGATTCCCCTTTACTTTCATCAATGGTTACTGATTGCAGCTTCTTGCGGCATTTATCACAGATTTTACTCCTTATATCCAAACTGGGAACTTTTTTCACCATCCAAGGACGAACGTTTCTTAAATTTCTTTTTCTGTTAAAATGACCAGGCTCGTTAAATGGGTTGCAACAATTAGATGTGAAAATTGGCATTTCCGGATACTCCATTTTTTTAAATGCAACTGTTCAGGAACCAATCAAAATAAGGTTATTAGTTTGATTTCAAAATTCAGAAACACAATCCACGCATTTTTCCTGAAAGGAGCGTACATTCAATGATCTTAGTCTCTCTCTGAAAAGAGCACATCCTGCATTATTTTAGAAGACGATATGTTTACAACGCTTTGGCAGACGATTTTTAAGGATACTGACCAGACGATTTTTAAGGTGCCAGATGAATTGTAAAGTAGATTTCAAGCATGATTTTATTTAGAGGGAAGTTTTATCGTCTGCCAAAACTCGAGGACCAATTACATCCACCTTTAGAAATAGATTCAAATTTTCAGATATTTATAAACCAATTTTAATTTTTTCCCCATCAGACATCGTGAAGACCAGTTGCTTGCGAAGTAGATAACTTTCATTATAAGTTAGAAAATAGTTGTCTGCCTAAAAAGTCGCCACCAGGAACAAATACAGAACTGATGTTTATGTGACCACCAAATGATTTTACAGATTTTTGGAACACAAAGTCTTTTTTTTTTTTTATGCATCCAAAAATAATATTGAGTCATCTGTTTCTGCATTTAACGGCCTATTGAAGTAGAAATATAAATAAAAGCAAGGGCGTACCTAGTTATTTTTCGGAAGGGGATATGAAATTATACTTAAACAAATCATTATAATTCTTTTAGTTAGTAATGCAGAGTATGCTTAGTAATTCATATAACAGGCATTTTTTTCTACGTATGTTTAGAAATTTAAAAACCTTTGAAATAAATGTATCATTTAAAAAACAATCCTTTGATTTTTACGTTCTAATATCTAACAGAAAACTTCGTCAGGGGATATATTCCCATATACTTTTCCTGGCTACGCCACTGAATAAAAGAACCAAGATGAAAATAGTCACCATTTCCTTCCTTTTGAAAACTAGTAAATTTACACTTGATTCCCTGTATATTCGGCTGCATTAGAATATGCGAATATGGGATTCTTCAGTTGCACTCAAAGACGATTATTGCGTGAAATTAAGGACAAGAGTTCACATTTGAATTTATATTTTGGCATCCCATTGCGGTCCCAAAATGAGACTAATATATTTGTGTAGAGAATTGATGCAAGAATAACATATATTTTTTTGAAAAAAATAAAAGTACCCTTTTTTGAGATATTCAAGGTCAAAGGTCAAATCGTTTGACCTTAAAATGAAAATTAAAAAAAAATATTCATAAATAATACATCATTAGAAAGATCAAATCTTTATCTTTTTTTTGACACCATAATCAATGTTTTATGATAATTATTGACAAAATTATAACCAGATATATAAAGCAAGAATTGCGAAATTTTGACCTTTTGGCCCATTTTTGAAGCTCCGTATTTCAGAAACCAAACGATATTCAAACCTAATATTGGCCATTTTTTTTTTTTCTCTATAAACCCAACAAGTGAGCAAAATTTTATTAAATTCTGAAGGGGTCGGGTTGAAAATGTCACTTTTTCGTGTTGATTTGACATGGAATGACCCAATTATTAAAAATATTTTCATAATATGGTCTAATTATTTCGAACTAACATGATTTATTTTAAATTATAACAGATACTCACTTGTCATTTTTAATGTGTTCATACAGGCGGAAAAACTGACGAATTTGAAAAAGTATTGCCCCTATAGAGACAAAAATTACTAACAAGGCTGGATAAATTCTATGAAGAACGATATTTTGAAGCTCAGAACTTGAAACTGTAAGAAAGAAAAATAACATGAACAATAAACGAATTAAAAAATATAGATAAATTTAATCATAATTGATGATTCTATAAAAGAAAAGAGGGGATTTTTTTTTTATAAAACAAATGAAATTTACTTTCAGTATACGATGCATAAATTAAGTTATTTATGAAACAAAATTTTAGTTACGCATGAACTAAATACTTCAAAAGGATTTCAATTGTTAAGAAAATTTTTTCAAAGTCAACCTATCATATGAATTAACACAATAAAACGACTTCCACATTTTAATTACAATGAATTGTAGCTATTACAATTAGTAATATATAAGTAGTTTTGATGATTTAAAATTTGTACTGTAAAAATTTACAGACGGCTTAGCCAAAAACTAAAAAAAAAAAAAAAATTAAATAGTGTCTCATATTATCTTGTCATTATATAATTTCAATATAAATCTTCCATTTAATATCAAGGTAAATCTAAATTTTCAACTTATTAACTGAATCTTGAATTAAAATCATATCAGTGTCTACCTTCAATATGATATCAATGCCAACTTAAATTTCAACTGTATAATATAATATATAAGTTAGCCTAAAATTTTAATGTTAACCTATAAAATGAATAAACGCAGGAAAAGGACTCGAACTTCTAATTATATATATAATTACTATATTTAACGTAGATGTAATTTAGGTCATTTAAACTTTTTATTGTAAAGCATGGTATAGGTGAATTTGAAGGTTACATGGAAAGCCTTACTTTTTTGCACACAATATCTAATGTTTATGGTAAACCCCTTTTTGAAATGAACAATTTACACACATCTAATATTCAAAGTAAATTAGGGGTGTGGAACATTGCACAACTTTCAATTACAAATGAGACTAGTCACTAGTTTGAGACTAGAGACTAGACTAGTTTGCTATGAATTGGTGTAATTCACCATTATCACTTCATTAATTTAAAAAAGAAAATGGTAGTTTACCTATAATAATTACAATGGCATAACACCCTCAAGGGAAGAAAACTGTGTTAAAGACATTCGTTTTCAACTTTTTATGCTTTTTTCGCATTTTTACGGAAATTTCGGGGGTGAGCATGTTTAGAACACTTCAAAAGGCATTACATTAGCGATTTTTATCAATCGTAAGAGTCGTTTTTGGCAACTGCTGAAAAGCATAACATTTTTACTAGCAACTACCTTATGCACAATGCACATGCTCAATTTTGACGGAAACCTTAGTGACAGGTCCTATTGTCACCATTAACCCGTATACGAAAGTTGAAAAATCCGTTTGGGAATAATGCTCATCACGAGCACACATATTTTATGGACCATTTATTTGAACTCAGCACGTTTCAAAACGTATAGAAATGGGAAAAAAAATTTAACCGAATGAAATACTTTTATTACCTTACATAAAAATATTGGTATTTGAAAGTAAAAAAATAGCCCAAGAGTTATTTGAAGCAGTCGAGTAACTTTCAAGGTTAATAGTCCGAACGAATACAGGGTGTCTATAAAAGGTTGGACACATTTTGATGTTGAATAATTCATGAAAAATGAAGATATAAATTAATTTACGGCATTTATACATAAAATAGCTCATATACTTTCATTTATAGTGAACGTGGCGTTGCCATAGAAAATTTCCTTTTCTCATTTGAATATCATTTCTTTTGTAAATATCGTCTACCCGTGTTATTAATTTTGTTTTTCTAGTTTCTTTTGTAAATATCGTGCGCGCGCGTTATTAATTGTATGTTTTCCCCTCTTGGCCACCCAGATCACCTGATAAAACGCCATTTGACTTTTTTTCTTTGGGGATTCGTAAAGGACATCATTTACAGGAGGAAAGTGTCGAATGTTGATGACCAGGATTACAGCTTCTGTGGAAGCCTACATGATTGATTTTACCTGGCGCGAAATTAACTGCCGTCTTGATATTCTCCGTGCAACGAACGGCGCACGTGTGGAAGTAAGTCCATTGAGAAGGGCCATAAAACTTTTTCAGTCTATCTAACCATCAGTGTTATCAATTTAAATTTATCTTCATTATTTTATGAATTATTCAACATCAAAATGTGTCCAACCTTTTATCACTGAGCTAAAGAACTAAGACTGGAGTGCGGACTCCGCGAGCCGACCGCATCACACCCCATTCCGAAGTGTGCGTGCGCAAATAGGCAAAAGGAGGGGAAGTTTTTCTTCACGTCTTATCTTAATCACTGTGACGGAAAAACAAAGTTGAATTATTTTTCAATATTTATGACATTTCAAGCTCAAACGTTTATATTTAGTTATTTTCAATTAAATGAATAATTTTTAATAATAAACGTGTAGCGTTGCAAATTAAGAATAAAGTTACTGATATGTCTTCCTAAGTACCTATTTAAGTAATGTTATTAAGTATATTATATATAAAAGCGTCTTGAAATAATGAGGCAATTTAAATAAGAGAAAACCGTTATTGTATTACTACTGTAGTATGTATGCTGTAAGACATTAAAAGTTATCCCCCTGATTGTACAAAATATTTTAAACTCTATAACGGATAGCAATTACAATTCAATCATAGTGTTTTTATAATTCTTTTAGCTAGAGAAGTTTGAAAATAGCTACTTTGGAAGGCATGCTTTTGAAATTGTATATGTTTAATCTCACAATAATTAAATCAAACTAAAATATCCAGAACTTCACACAAGCATTTCTTCGAAATCCTGATTATTCCTACAATGTGTCATATCTGAAATATTGACATTTCATGTGCTCTAATTGAAAAGCAACTATATCAAAGAGAATTTGTCAACTGCTGTCTTTTAGTTACACTATTTTTATGTATAACCTTTAAAGTTGAATTTTAACCATAATGTTTTAAAAGCAATCTAAGATACCGATCTATTGATCTATTATTTGCTTCGTCATCTGTGACTCGTGAAAGTCTTTAAAACGCACTTCGTTTTCAATAAATGATAAAATTTAATTTTTTCAGTTAATAGAAATTCACTTATTATAATTCTTAATTTAAAATTGATATTTATAGTAGTTTGGCAGTTTTCCTTCAACATCACGAGCTTGGCTCGTAGAATCATAGTTTTATACACTCAGTCAATCATTTCAATCACTCATTTTCAATCACATAGCAAAAGTAAATATTGGTGTATCAGTATCTAACTAATAATTGTAAGTACTACGGCTTATTATTATTATTATTATTTTTTTTTTTTAACTTTCAAGCTTTAAAACTAAAATGGGAGTTCACAGGCTGAGCCAAGACCAACCACCCCTTCACAAATTTTGTAATAACGTTCTTTACAAGCAATGAAACAAATCCAATTTTAATGCTTCAATTTTTTTTCTCTCGTTTCAATAAGAGTTAAAAGCTCCCTATGTGTACTGATTTAAAAAAAAAAAAAAATAGTTTGTTAAAACATCTTGTGGAAATGCCTATCGCCTACGATTTATTCCTAGTAAAAGGGGTTATATTCTTTGAAAACTATTTCATTTGCTAATTTAGGCAGAAAAATAAACAGGGCAAATTCTGATACGTCAAAAAATATTTCCAAAGGGTAGTTTTATGCAAGAAAAAAAAAGCAACTAGCAGGTATTTTGGAAACTTTCGAAAACAGCATTTAGAATATGATATAATAATTTATTTAGACAGTTTAAAGCTTCTATTGAAATATTTAACTAAATTCACTTATTGGCTTTCGAGATAATTGCATATTTAACATAATACGCCAGGAAATAAAAATAAAAGTATAAACCAGCATATTAAAATATCGTATTTTCCAGACAATCTAGAAAAGATAGGAATAAACAGTAAAAAGATTTGCATTTTTTAAAAATAAAAATTCAATTCTTGAAATTTGCTATCGAGTTAATTGAATATTACAATTTTACAGAATTTGATGATATTTTAGGAAAACTTATTAAATAGCTAAATATTATTAGATAATTTTTATTTCAAGGAAAAATTTCAAACAAACCATTGTATTGCATTTTGAAATCATTACTTATTTAGCATTTAAACGAATTTTACGGACATTTTAGAAATCATACTTTAGAGAAAAGTTATTTTTAATGAAAAGTTTCTTACAAATGGCATTATCTTTTTTTAACTGTCATTCTTAATTTACCAGACTTCCAGGGTAAAATAATAGAAAGGATGTGATGTTTTTAATGAAGATATAATTCTGCTTGATTTTTAGAATATAGGCGCATTTTTTACCTGGGCTGCTACCAAAATATAATTAAATAGTAAACTTTATTAAAAATAGAAACAGCAAATAATTTCGCAAGGGAACAATATTACTGTTTACATTTTCAGTGATCAGAACGTTTTGGTGTTCATTTACATTAAACATATGGCAATATTTCCTAGACGAAAAAAAAACAGTAATCATTCAAATTACTAAACTCTACAAGCACATTTTAGGACATTGTCATACATAAAATCATAAAAATAATATTTTAAAGATGCAAACTCTACAAGCACATTTTAGGACATTGTCATACATAAAATCATAAAAATAATATTTTAAAGATGCAATCATGTTTACTATTTCAATCTATTCATATTGAAACAAAATTTCAATTTAATAGAGACCGAGGCAAGTTTTTACAATACTAATAATTCACATACTGATTCGTCAAAGTTCGTCCGAGTGATAACAAGTTATATAAACAATTTCTAGCCCCCACATAAATTTTGCCAAATTATCCTCAATAAAACAGATAATTCTAAATCTTTATAAGGTATTTATGTATTCCTTCGGGACAGTTCTCAAACAAATTCAGTTTCAACAAATTTATTTTATTAAATATGATAAACAGAAAATAATGTTTGTAAACCTAAATAATAAACCTTGGAGATTCAGCTATAATTAATGACAAATGGGACAGTTTACAAGAAGAGCATGGTGCATATTTACACACTGTGCAAGTCAAGGTGGATTTAAGATCTGTAATAGTTCCCAACGAGATTACCATTTTAATGAATGCGATTAAAAAAAAAAAAAAAAAAAAAACTCATGAGACACAAGACGTTGTTATTATTATGAAGTATATTTGACGTTTATGTTTATTGTTGGTTTTAAAATCCTCTTATTTACTACATTCAATCATACGTGGAATTCCTTAAATATTACAAATTGTTGATGTACCAGCGACTTCTTAGGGACATTACGTAGTTCCATTATTTCCGAACTATGTAATAAAAAGTTTACAAACGGAAAAGGTGGTAAAATGTTATCAGTATGTACAGTAAGGTGAATCGAAAATTTAAAAAAAAAATAATCAGAATTTCAAATCCGACCTATGGGGAAAAGATGTTCTATGGTATATAGATACATGGGAAAATAATTAAAAAAATTAAATTTTAAGTTCAGTACTGCCATAAGAAGGATGAAGTTTAGGTATTTGAGCTTTTTTATACCAAAAAGTCAAAGTCAATTGATTTTTTTTTTGTAAGAATTTCAAAACCTACCTGCTCGGAAAAGATGTTCTGAGGTACATTAATGAAGGGAAAAATAAAATAAAAATAATGAATTTTATGTTAAGCTCTTTGCAAGGGGGATGAAGTTTTGGTATTTAAGCTTTATAATGGTAAAATATCAAAGTGATTTTTGTTTAAGTGAAACAGGCCTTTAGTACTTTTAAATGTTTATTGAAATGAGAGGACATATACTAAATGATTACAGAAAAAAAAAGCTTTAGGAACAAATTACAGCTTCTTAAGAATTAAATCAAGAAAAATCAAAAAATCTTCGGAATTACAGTAAACGGTAATCACGTTTGGTGTTGAAAACTGGCTTGAGGTTTCGTGATTCCAGGCTATTTCTTTTTAACCCATCTCTTCGGTATGATCCGCTTACAGCAAAAATGCTTCTGTGACTATTCGTTCTGTAGCTTGAGTATGACAGGGATACCCCTTGATAGTAGGTAATGCTATAGTATTGCCGTAGAAATGATTGCTGGGTTTACTATTGCTCCTGAAATCATGTCATTACTAAATCGTTCTGTCACATTCTCCCACTTAATCAAGTTCACATAATCTGTCACATAAGGGTCAAAAGTTGGTATGTTTAAGATACGGATATTAATCGCTAAAAGGGTTTGGGTCGCAACAGACTGTTTGACTTTGCGCAAATTCAAAATTCTTTGGAGGACTGATTCCTTTGTGTTATTTCTGTTGTCAGCTAGCATTGATATCAGGATATTTTCAGGAAAGCCCAAACCCCAGTTTAAAAAATTACTGGATCAATGACTTTCTTCAAATCAATTGAGAAATAACGCAATAGAAAGATTGAATAATGCAAATGCACCTGCACCATAGATTACCGATTGTTTGGTTTTGATCTTGAATCACATAGGTGCCTAGACTTTTACGATGAACGTAATTAATGTCAATAAAGCTTTGGTTGGACTTCTTCTAAGCCAAATAGAACATGTGAATTCTGTTGGGGGTTGTAAACCACCTTGAGTGACGAATCTTTCCAGAGTTTCTATTCAACAGCCCTTCGCTGCTTTGTCCGCAGTGAAGGCTTCACAAATTTCCATTAAGCACAGTTGATCAGTACTTAAGTCTTTCTTGTTAGTCAGTTCGCGTAGGTTAGGCTTACGTGAATGAAACTACAGGTAGTGTCTCGCATAAGTCACTCTTTGGCTTGTAACTGGCACACAAACCATTGTAGTGGACGCTTCAAAATCAGTTCCATATTTCGTATAACACCTTCTTTGATACCTGTGTTGACAGACTACCCTATTATCGCAACCAACATTGTTGTACTATGTCATTGTCGACGCATGACCTAGCCGACCAAACGGTATAGTGGTTAGTGTGCTAGCTTCTAGACCACGAAGTTGCGGGTATGAGTCCCGTGTAAGGCATGGGTGTTTGTAAATGTATGTTGGTTTGTCAAATGACGAATGTTTCTGCGCAAGCCCTCGTGTTGCTGACGGCACCAGATAATCTGAAAACAACCAAGTCGACGCATGAACAAAATTTACGATGTGCTTTCCCTGATATAGCTTTCAGTTAATTTTCTAGCTTTGAAATCGCGATATATGTCGCAGTATGAACTTATTTTTCTCAAAATGCTGTAGTGGTCATTTATTGGTATTAATACTCGTTTCCAGGTCTCTCCTAACTTACTTGCAATTTATTGACACGCGGAGAAAAGTGTATTTAAATACACTGTACTTTTCTTCTCTTACGTTTTTCGTACGTAGGAAGCATAATCTTGGGCATATTACAGCCTGACCCAAATGTAGGACCAATCATGTCTTTTCTTATCAACTCCACAGTACAGTATTAGTCCAAATACACAAACAAACAAATGTCACATAATAAAATTGTAATTTAATTTACAAGAACAGCTCTCATCGATTAGGCGTCGAATTCCGTAAGCCGCTGACAACTGCACTATAGGGTTGTAGGGCTGATTCAACGGTGATATTGGGGGGAGGGAGGGAGTTGGGTCAAAAAAGGTTGAAATGTACATTGTACTACTAATTATTCAATAATCATCACTTTTTTAGGATTTATAATGCAAAAAACAATTATTTTTAGTGTAAAATCATTTAACGAAAATTAGGACTCTTTGCATTTTTTTTCGAAAATTCAACCCCATTGTGGCAGTGGAAAATTTTAAAATTAATTTTTTTTATTATTTTTTCCCTAATCTCTATATCATAGAACATCTTTTCCCCATAGGTAGGTTTTGATTAATAATAATTTTTTTTTCTCCATAGAAGAACGATCCACCCTAATGTACAGAGTGTCCAGAAAAGGACTCCCTGATTTCAAAATTAAATATCTCGAAAACAAAGATCGATAGAGGAATGCAGTAAACGGTATGTTTATTGTGAAAGCTGTAAGAATTTTATACAGCAGTTTGAAATAATAGTTACAAAAAAGCTGCTAACAGATGGCGCTGTAATCGCCATACTTAATGCCTAGTATAAATAGTGATCCGAAGCCCAGAGCGATCAGTTCCACTATTGAAGCGTGAAAGGAGGTTAGCGTACCGAAGGAAGAGATTAAAACCATGTACTCCATTGAACAACGCGTTTTTCTGGTGCTAGAGTACCACAGGTTAAAAGAGAGTCCTACTGCAACAAGGCGCAGTTTTCAAGTACGATTTAATGTTCCAAAAGGACCCGATGCGAAAACCATTCGTACGCTCTTCGCCAAATTTCAACGAACAGGCAGAGTAACTGATGATCTAGTGGGGAATGTTGGCCGCAAGCAAACTGCAGTTACGCCTGAAAATGTCGCCACAGTTTCTGGAATTATTCAGCAAAATCCAATGTCATCCATCCGTAGAATTGCATCTGAGACTGGTTTGAAGCGTTCTATCACGCAGAAAATACTGAGAAAGAGCCTACACATGTTTCCATTCAAAATTCAAACTCACCAGGCCATACCCGTACGAGCTGTGCAACAAAGAATTGACTTTGCTAATCAGATGCTCACGATGATTGATAGTGAAGGATTTGATGTTGGCTGCATCTGGTTTACAGATGAAGCACACTTCCATCTGAATGGATTCGTGAATAAACAGAACTGGCGATTTTGGGGTTCCGAAAATCCATATTGGTGTGAAGCGAAACCCCTGTATTCTCCTAAAGTTACTGTGTGGGCTGCAGTATGCAGCAGAGGCATTATTGGCCCTTTTTTCATTCGAGAAAAGGTCACTAGTGAATGTTATGTTGCAATTTTGGAACAATTTGTCGCCACACAGCAAGTGTTAGAGGATCGACCACGTACTGAATGGTTTATGCAAGATGGAGCCCGACCACATCGTACCGAACAAGTGTTTCGCTTTCTTGATGAATACTTCGGGAATCGAGTCATTGCTTTGGAATATCCCAAATTTACTGGTGCGGCCATGGATTGACCTCCATATTCGCCGGATTTGACACCCTGTGACTATTTTTTGTGGGGCACATTGAAAGACATTCTCTACTTGAAGCATCCCGCCACGCTGGACGAGCTTGAATCGGCGATCTGTGTGGCATGTGAATCCATTTCTGTTGAGACACTACGAAATGTGATGGCAAATTTCATTCTTCGTTTGCTCCACCTCTGTAGTGTCAATGGTGAACATTTTGAAAACATTGTGATGTGATTTTTTGCAAAGAATGTTTTCATACGATTATTTCATTTATGTATGCTGATAATGAGCTGTACAGCGTACAACGCCATCTGTTAGCAGCTTTTGTAACTATTATTTCAAACTGCTGTATAAAATTCTTACAGCTTTCACAATAAACTTACCGTTTACTGCATTCCTCTATCGATCTTTGTTTTTGAGATATTTAATTTTGAAATCAGGGAGTCCTTTTCTAGACACCCTGTATCTGTTATATAAGAAGACACAAAATAAACATTAGTACAATTCCACCATAATTTAGTTTTTAAAATTGATGCCATAACTTTCCTTTAAAGTATAGAAACGAATTTGCTTAAACAAATTAAAAACATTTTATGCTTCACTATTTAATCCATATTTTAATTGATTTTTATGCTGATTTTAATTACTTGTTTCTGTGGTGCATGCTTTTTCCATAGGTATTATGTGTAGTAAAAAATACATTTATCTACATCATTGAAAATGAATAAGGCTTTGAGGAATCATGTGACGATTAAAATTTAAAAAAAAAAATGGGAAAACGTTTATTGAATTTACTAAAAATATAAGCTAGAAAAACGTTAATAAATGACACTTAATTACCATTCAGTCATAATTAGTAATGAAACAGTCACAGATTCATAACTAACAGGTAACTTTTAGAGTAAAAATATATAGTCCGGGGAATAGGGAAATTTTTCCTTGTAAAAGGCTATATAGTTCTGATTTTTTAATATTTTATAAAGGTCGGTCGCTTGGTTTAAATACCAATTGACCTCCTAACCCTTGTTCATTCTCCGTAGGGCACCAAAGCCAAGCCGTTTTTCAGTTTATATGTCATAACTCTTTACCAATGCATCTTAAAAACAAATATTATATTCAAAAGTTATAGAGTATTAAATTTGTTACAACTTTTGTATACAATTTTTTTTGTAGAACTATTATGTATATAGTTACGTCGCATCAAAGTCAAAACTTTTTCGTAAAAATACTACTTTTTTAAAATTTGTGTCAATTTTTTTATTATATCTCCATAATGGTAGGACTTAGAGAAAAATTTTGTGAATAAAAGTTGTTGAACAATAAAATCCCTACAAGTTTTATATAACAAGTTATTTTCTGGGACTAATAACATAGAAACTACTCTGCTTTTTGCATTTTCCGTAGTGTAAAAAAAAAAAAAAAGGCTTTTCAGGTTATAGAACATAACTCTTTGGAAATGCATCCTAAAAAATAAATATTAAATTATAACTTGTAGAGTATTAAATTTTCTATAACTTTTGTATACAATTGGTTGTTGTAAAGCTATTATGTAAAGAGTTAAGTAGCATCAAAATAAAAACTTTTTCGTTGATTTACTTTCGAATTTTAGAGCAAGAAAAGAAATTTATACAATGTAGAAATAAGTACGAAAGTTTTCAGAAAAATACAGGGTAGGTAAAATTGTAAGGAAGTTAAAAAAATTATTAAAAAGAAAAAAAAAAAAAGACGAATAGTCGTCAAAGGAATGGAAGAAGAAAGCGAAATATTTACGCAACGAAAAATAGCAGGCACTTTTGAAATTTTAATATGACGTCATCTACAAATTAATGAAGATAAATTTAAATAACATTTTAGATTGACGTCTGTGCTATTTGATTATGTCCTGAATTACATACAAAATTAAAAATGTTTCGTATATTTATTAGAATCTAATTATAATTTTAAAAAATTCTAGTAGTAATGATTAAAACCAAAAAAAAAAAAAGAATAAAAAAAAAAAAAAAAAAAATTAAATACTCACAATGTCACTGGTTAAGTACAAAATTCCACTAATGACTATTACTAAACCATGCCATCACAAATATAAATTGAGTTTCTCTTTAACTAAAAAATTTTACTTTTCTATTTATTCTGAAAGGAAGACTTTTCTGTATACTAATTTAATAATTCAATATTCTGTCCAACAAGTACAGATAATAGAATAGCAGCATAATTAAACAAAATTACACGGGTCGAATTAGTGCTCAAAGGAAAAGCTGGTATTTCCCTGGTATCCACCTTTTTTTGGTTTTCGATTTTATTGGTGCTTCTCATCTAGTCAAGAAACTAAAAAAGCCCTTATTCCCAATTACTGAAGTCACATTTATCATTTGCTCTCGCTTACATTACGTAACAATTATACATATTTTTGAATTTAGTTTGAATTTTTTATTGATTTTAATAATATTGGTTTTATTTTTTCACCTATATTATAATGAGGAACTTGCACAAGTGAGGAAAATGCATATTTTTTGTATTTTCTAGTGTTATCCAACGAATATATTGCAGCAGTGCAATTATTTTTTTATCTTTATGCTTTCAATTAATCAAAAATCGAGTTTGAAATCAAAGTAAAAGTCACGTGACCAAAACCGCATAAAAAACCGTGACGTAATTACGCGTAGATTCCGTCGTAAATCTGAGGAGGAACCTGGTCTAAAGCAGGTTTTAGACTGTTTCATCATCTGCGAGTTGACGTCACACGCAAAAGTCGCTTTTTCCCGCCATATCGCAAAGTGAAAAACTAAATATTTTTTTTAACTATCTATCCGAGCTCAAATTTTTGAAACAATGGTATTGGTTTTCACGATTTTTTCTCTACTTTTATTTAAAAATAAAACCAAAAAACGTGAAAGTTCCACATTGGGCCATGTAATAGTTCGTATGGTTGAAGAAAGTCAACTTTTTCATTTCTTTAATATTATTACTTCTTTAGATGTTTGAAGAGCATTCAACGGTTCAAATTTAAATGGTGTGTTAAAGGTATAATTACATCTCTTAAAATAAGAGCGGTAGTCAATTTTGATAGTTGTAAAGATTCCCCGCTTCCTTAGTATATATCGTAGATCTTAGGGCATAAATAAGCTCTGTAGTGCTTGCCTGAGGGGTTGGCTACTACTACTTCATCTCAGGTAGAGCAATGAACCTGTCGGGGGGGGGGGGGGAGAAGGCTAAGCAGATGATCGTACTAAAGTAGAGCATAGGGGCACACATAAAAAGATAGGTCACATTCGTCATAACTGTGACAATGAATTAAATAAAAAAAGAATAAAAAAAACATTTTATTGACAAAAATACACAAACCACAAACTTGTATGAACTATATCTTAAGAAAATATAAATTACAGAAGTAAAATGAAATGTTGTACCCATTGTTTGGAGAGTTTAACTTCTAAAAGCTCATGACAATTTATCATGATCGATCACGATGAATTGTCCTGGCTATCTTGAACTTCTGATCCACAATGGGATCATAATCAATGATTGCTCTAATGTGGGGAACTAGCAATCTCGTACCTGATTTGAATCGTAGTTATTCTTGTTATTAATTGGTAGTATTTTCTGGCGATAAGCAATCTAATACAATTCTAATCACTATACATAAGGGTGTCCAAACAGCTGCAAAAAAAAATAAAAAAAATAAGAAATTGCCAGGTCTCACCCTTTAAAAATGTTCTTTCTGTAGTAATATGAGGTCCACAAAAAAAAAAAAATTCAAGTAATTTCAGAAACTTTTAAATGTTCCTCAAGGTAATAGAAAATAGGGAATTCGCGCCAAATTTAATTTCTAATTGACTTATAGATTGCAGAATTCTACTACGTCATATGCCTTGGATGAGAGCGAGAATCAAATGGTTTCGGATATCTATGAAACCAATAAAGCTTCTGAAGCAAGCTCTGATAAAGAATATGCGGTAACAATACATTCAGATGATAATACAAAACCCAAAAGGTAATAAATTGAAGCTACATAGTCGCAAATCAATTTTACTCCAGAGTTGCTTCTGTTTTAGATTAAAAGAACACCAACATTTGAGGCTACTTAATGGTAATATTATCTATAATAAACGCGGAAGGCTGGTTTTCCTTTACCATAATGTCTGACCCTTCTGTAAAATCTGTAGAACTTAAAACGACAGTAAGTATCTATTCTCTGCACAACTTCCAACGAAAAAGCCGAAATTGACTATTTTCTAGCGCGCTTACGAAACTTCACATAATTATACAAAAAATACCATAGATTCGTCTCGGTGATATCTTTCAAAGAAAAAAAAATTGAGTACCTAGGACAAAAGACAACGAAGAAAAAAAAATATTGAAAATTCCAAAACGAAATAAAAAAAACGAGTTCTAGCCCGATTTTGATGTAAAAATTTAGACAAACGTACAGCCCTAACTAATCTATAGATCTTCAAACGCATTGAATTATAGGATGCGGAATGTTTCAACTTAAAATCCTACGCTGGTTTGAACTTCATTAAATAATTCTTTCTATTTTTAATTAATTTAAAACCACTTTTTTTCATTTCATAATTTGGCGACAGATAAAGGCGATCAGCTTGTAATTGAGGTTCAGATATATATGCCAAAAGTTGCCAAACAGGTTTGCTATCATTTGGAAGTTAGTTTTTCCGACATGTTAGGCTTAAGTGAGTTTTAACGTAATGTTAAAGTATAGGAGAACGAATTGGACTATAATTATATGGCTTATAACATCTTTAAAATTTAAATAATTTAATTTTTGAAGAGACAGAATCAAAGAGAAATATTTGTTCTTTAAGTTGCATGTGTTATTTGAACTGTATGACAATTTAGAGAGAGTTAACTTTCAAAAACATTTTAATTTCGGGAAATCTCCATTGAAAAATGAAAACAATCACATTTTGTTGCAAGATACTATGGGCTAAATACAAAGTATAAATGTGGAGGTTATACGAGCTGACGTCACAGTCAACTCATTACAGAGGACTAAATGAACCACGCATTGCGATTGGCTAATGGAATTTGCAAAAATGTCATTCGTTTTTAAGGATGTGTTGAATTTTACTTTCCGTTGTAAAATGAAATTGTAGAATCATATATCATCAAAATTGTAATTTCATAGTGAATTTTAAAATTGTTGTTAAGAAAATATTTTAAATTTTGCCAAATATCAATGGGTTATTATGTGAACCAAAATAATGCTTGGTATAATAAAAATAATTTATACTGCAATATTTATTAGACTGTAAAAAACTTGTAATATCTATTTGTAACAATTTATTAGTATAAACTTTCAATGGGATGCACGCTCTGGCCTTGTAAGTTAAAGGTGCTGGATTTGATTCCTGTGTTAGGTGTGGATGTTCGTTGTGATTCGGAATCCACGTTAAGCTGTGGGTCCCGGACTGATTAGTCGTTATTATGCACCAAAATAGGTCGTTGTGCGTACAAACTAACCAATCGAGCTGAAACTTGGCAGACAGGATCTTTGTCAATGGCAACGTATTTCTTTAAGTTTTGGGAGTTGAGTTGCCATACACAAGTTTCTAGTACTCGTTCGTGATAGATTTTGATGGTTACTGCCATCCGCATTCAACCAATTTGTCAATTTTCAAGTAGATTTTGGCATGCAAGATATCATTGAACTCAACTTGAAGAATTATGAATATTCATGGTACCAGGTGTACCATAGGTGGTACTACTTCTGGTTTATCAATTTTGAAGATAAATATGGCATGTTGGGTGTCGTTAGGCTTGTATTGAAAAATTATGAATGTTTAAGGTACCAGGTATAGCATAGGTAGTACCACTTTCGGTTTATCAATTTCCAAGATAAATATGGCATGTAAGGTATCGTCGAACTCAGTTTGAAGAATTATGAATATCCCTGGTACCAGGTTTACCATAGGGGATAAATAGAAAAACGATGAAACGGACAAATTCAAAAAAGAGAAGTCGTCAGTGTTTAAAAAAAAGTTATGATATCCCCCAAAAAAACACTTTTGAAAAGTAGAAGAACCACCAACCTCAAAAACACAAAAAACTTTCTTACAATAAAAAAATCATAAACATGATGAAAATTTTCAGCCAGCCACAAACACAGTGATATAAAAAAAATGGCCATATTCAGAGATACGGTAGTGTTTTGTGCAAAGTAATACGGCGTGTATTAAGGCAAACACATGACTTAAATTTGAGACAAGCATGTGACTATTTGCAGGAACAACTGGAGAGTTTTGTACACTTAACTAAAAAAATTAACTAAAAAAAAATTTATAGTTTACAGAAAAATTAATTAATAGTTTAAAAAATTAAAAAACACGCTTTAATAAAAAAGTGAACTAAAAAGTAGAAAATAATTTTAAATAAGTTTGAAATAAGACTAGAGTGATTAACAAGAAACATTTATTTTATCGTAAAAAAGCGTGGGATGCTTGATGTAATATTTAATGACAGTATATTGGTAAAAGTAGAGCCATTATGAAAATATTTTAAAAAGCACCCCACGCTTTTTTACGATAAAATAAATATTTCTTGTTAATCACTCTATTCTTATTTCAAACTTATTTAAAATTATTTTCTACTTTTTAGTTCACTTTTCTATTAAAGCGTGTTTTTTAGTTTTTTAAACTATTAATTATTTTCTTTTTACTGGAAATTAAATAGATAAGTAAATACAGGGTGGTCATAAAGAAACTTTGTCGATAAATGGACTTCTACCCCCCCCCCTCCATTATTCACGGAACGCTCACGTTTTAACGTGCGCTGCTCTCAGGCTTTGGATGAAATCAATCAAGATTTGACAAATCCGCACTGAACATTTTTAATATAAATGTTCTCATCCAAAAAAAAAAAATGAATATGAAAAGCCGAAGACGAAGCAAGACATCAAAGCAAATTATGGTTTGATGGTTGGTTGGTGTTTACGCTCAACTACCTATTTTTATGCACAATGACGGTTAATCAAGACAAACTTAACGTGGATTCCGAACCACAACGAATATCCATGCCGAACCCGGGATTCGAACCCGGCACCTTTGTTATGCGAGGCCAGAGTGCTAACCCCACAGATATCAGATGGGCAATTTTAGTTTGAAAATGTTCAATGTGTATATCTATTCGTTGTTATATTATTCTGTCTATCATATTTAGAAATAATTTATCCTGAATCATTTTAGTTGTAAACAACTCTAATTTACTGTCATAAATTCACACTTAGCCCAACCATTACGTCGCCAGTTATTGAGACTTTTCACCTCATTGTATCATATTCTGTATAATCCAAGTTAAGTCATCCCATGGTATAGTAAGGTAACTTAAGAACAACAAAATATACCTAAGCTATTCAAAAGCCCCCCACCGCCCCCTCATTAATGAAACTCTGGATCCGCCCTTGAACATAGTTATTCAGAGATATGATCTCGAGATTCTGTGAAACATGAAAAAGCAGGTGCTGCCATTCGAAAATTTCGAGTTTCTGTAACTATATGAGCGCCATTTTGTTGTCATTCACAGAATCCCGAGCTCATATCTCTGAATTGAAATCTCAACTTGATTTGTTAAATATAACGAAAGATAGAGGTCCATATATCATCAGACTTTCTTTATGACTACCCTATATACATTTTAGGTATTTCAATGCATATGATATATTGTATATTTGGTAATAAAATATTTTTTATTTTAACTTCTTACAGCAGCAATCACAGGAATAAGGCTTTAAATTAAAATGCAATTCTAGTGTAGTTTTGTGAGACACACACACACTTAATGAAATCAGGAAAAACAATTAAAAATACTGCGATATCACAAAATTTTAAGTTTGTATATAAGGATATGAGAGAAAGATCTACGCTTTAATTAGTATCAGCTGAAGTGTTATCGAAATTAAAATATTACAAACTATAGCGATACTCATAGAATAGGCTCTCTAAATGTCACAAACGTAGCATTGATTGGTTTATTTTGTTTTATTTTTCAAATATTTTTGAGACTAAATTTTTTTTATTTTATTTACTCTTTTCAAATTTTTAATAAAGAAAAAATCTTATATTTAGAAATAAAGGTACCATGATAGCATACCATTTAAATGATCTGTAATTAATAGTTGCAGAAGGGCCGCATCATTTTGAAGGCTAATTTTGTCAAATTTCTAAAATACCAGGTGTAACCCCCCCCCCCCTTTCTCTTTTTGTATGAAAATTCTGTTATTCCGATGTCATATTCGTGTTTTACAACCTTAAAAATATAAGGTTACCAAATTTCAAATAATTCTGATGTTTTTTCATAGTTTTTGTACATATCCACAAAAACACGCCTTTCTTAACACTGTGCGACGGTTCTTTGCACGCGATATTTTGCTATTAATTATAATATGATGAAAATGGGGAATTTCTGGATTTATTTTATGGCATGGTTCTTAGCGTTACCCGAGAAACACCACGAGGAGGTGACCATGCATCGTTTCTCATGTGGGGAGTTTTATTTTTGGCAGGCCCCCTTGCCTACTGCCAGACGAAAAAGTTTAAAAAGAAGCTGTATATTTGTATAAAGCTTTTTGTCAAAATTGAAGAAGTCACAAATCAAGAAGTCATAAGTTGGAAGTCACAATTCAGTATGTCATAAATCAGGAGTCACGATTCAGTAAATCACAAATCAGTATAGCATATGTCAGGAAGTCACAATTCATTAAGTCAAGTCATCTTTGTAAGTCTATTTGCCGAAAATACGCTTTGTGACAAAGCGTTTGAATCGCTTCCACTTTCCGTTGTCCTTCCTCTTCCACTTCCCAACAAAATTGAAACTGTCTTTTCGATCTTGAGTGGAATCCTCCGTAACGTTGGATTCTGTAGTTGGCGCAGGCAGAACTGCAGCTTCGGAGTTGGGTTGGCGGCGGTTTGTGGCGATCCACCAGTCTATGAACTGAGAAACTTCATCTGGTCTTTCGGCCAGCATCCTTGAGTAAGTCATGGATGAGTAGTCTTGCTCCGATAGAAGGGCCAAGTCGAACTGTGTCTCCTCTTGGATGGTTTGAAGAGACGGACTATATTTGCGTCTTAGAGTACGAAACTCCATTTTATGTATATATATATCAATTCAAAAGTCAAAAATCACGCTTTTCACAATATCAATCGTAATAGCAAGTTCGCTTTATTATCACTAAACTTGTGACAGAACTGAATCAAGCTTCTCTAAAGATAATAATAATACCTTTATTAGGTTACATTGTATGCATTGTTAATAATACATCATTGGTTTCTTTGTAAGAGTTTTAAGAATCATTATTTCAAACAATGTTTCAACAATTCAATATACTCATAAACCATTATTATGTTTTAACAAAAATGTACTCTTATTTGACAACTGTTTAACCAAGCAAAAATGAGTTTCCACGTCGTTAATTTCGAATTGAGTTATCTATACGAATTTCTTCGGCATAGAAAATTTCGAAAACAAAATAATTAATTTCATACCAGTAGCATATGTTAGTTAATATGAGGATACTAATTAACTTTTCTTGTATACTTCTCATGATAAAATTGTAATTAGGTTGCAAATTCGCAATTCTCAGTTTGGACATAATTCTAAGCTGCATGGAAATAATACTAAATATACTCCTGTTGAAAAATAAAGCTTTCATAAATTTAAATATTTATGAAACTAACCTCAGTGTACTAATGAAGGACGCTTTTAAAATTTATATAACCAATTAAAATTTAAATCAACCTCAAAACTCAATACTATTACAATCAGTGACTATTTATATAAAATCCAAATAACTTTACACATAATCAGGACCGTATGGGTCACTTAAGAGGGCGGTGGACCGACTTTCTAGTGGGCGCCAGGACCTTCTGACACCCATAAAAATATCCCTTATTGGGATAAGCCATACTGTGGTACTACAGACAGTGAGTTACACCTTTCTTCTTAGACGAATACAAATGAACAGAATTTATAGACACCCATTGCATATATTATGAAGGTAAATAAATGTGCAAGTGCAAAAGTGACCAAATATAAATTTTACACAACGATAGTTAAAAAAGACACCAAGACTGAAGGGACACCAAGATTATTATGATCATCATTTTAAAAGCACGAAGCCGCCACATTTCATAGCTGCTTTCACATGTCCTATTAATGATATTTTCAGTATCGATTAAGTTTAAAAACATTTCTCAGTGGTCATTACAAAACTTCTAAATGTTCATTAATCAATCGGGCCCCAAGACAAGTTTTAATTATGTTCAGCTTTGAAAGCAATAATCTCGGAAGAGACTTTAGTAAGAGTTATTGTAAACAGGTGATTGTAAACTTTAAATAGTTCTGAATATTTGAGAGTGTGTATTTTATTCTATCAAAATTGTAAAAAAGAAAACCCTTCCAATATAAGAATTACACTCCTTTCCAATGGTTCATTTAACAAATCCCCCCTCCCCTCCTCATCTTTTTCGTTATCAATAATCTAACTCAAAATCTTTTCTTATACAGCATTACCTATAGTAATCTTGGCATACCTGAATAGCTGTGGAATTAGTGCCCTGGTCTCGCATGCCAAAGGTGCCGTGTTCGAATGCCGAGTTATGCATGGATGATCGTTGTGGTTCGGAATCCCTGTTAAGCTGTAGGTTATGACTTGATTAGCCATCATTGTGCATAAAAATAAGTCACCGAGCGTACAAACCAACCAACCTAGAGTAGTCTTGAACACTATATCGATTGCTAATCATTGGCCCTCAATCTGTAAATGGCAATAATTCTTCTTTTAGTTTATCTACTAAAGCAGCGTCAGCCCCTACGCGGCCCGCGGGCCGGATTCGGCCCGCGAAGGATTTTTATGCGGCCCGCCAACAGCCCAGAAGATTAAAAAAAAAAAATGAAATTTCACCGCATGGACTTTTTTTTTTTTTTACATAATTGTAAATTGTCCGAAACATTATAGTATCTGTTAATTATGTAGAATAGACGTGCCCAAAGAAACTATAAAAAGAAGTTTTCAGCAAGATGATTTTCATCAAGAATAAGTACAGGAATAACTTAACTGAATATCATTCGGGCAACTTATTAAGATTGGCTGCAACAAATACTGCGGCAGACATCGATTATATCACAAAATAAACTTAACTTTTCGACCACCATCGTGTCACAATTGATATCGAATAAAACAAAATAATTTAGGCGTACAGTTTAAATACTTTTATTAAAAGTTAGGTCAAGCCCCATTGTCACGTTGGATCATAAGATTCACTTCTCTGTTTGACTTTAATTTACTAATAATGAATATTATTATTTTTTAATTATTTGAAAAAAAAAATAATAATCAAATATCAATTGTAATTTGATTAAGATAAAAAAATCATTTTTTATTCCTTCAGTTTTCAGAAATGCTATATATTGTTGAATCGCTAATAAAAAGAAATATATTAGTGTATCCGTCCCGCGAAAAGTTCCAACATAAGTAATACGGCCCGCCTCTAAAAGTTAGAGGCGAACGCTGCACTAAAGGAATTATTTCCCAGATTCTGTCTAAGATATTCAGTGATGGCGATTCCTGAACGGAAAACCGTTAGGAATCATACCATGAAATATCCAAGTAAAAGTGGTGGATAAATTAATTGTCCATTGTTTGAATTATCTTGTCTAAAATACGTAAAAGAACTCTGAAATGTATGGTATCTTCAGAAGTTGAAGCAAAGTTATCATGTCTTACGGGGGGTAGGGAGTATTTTAGCAATCGATATAATGTTCAAAACTTACTCTAGGTTGGTTGGTTTGTACAATGACGGTCAATCAAGCTGTGACCTACAGCTTCACGGGGATTCCGAACCACAACGATCATCCATGCCTAACCCTGTATTCAAACACGGCACCTTTGGCATGCTCTCTTTTGGCGGTACTACTCTGAGATATATCACTTTCGCATTCCTAAAATTTATACCGTCTGTCCCACCCCTGTCTACGTTCTGGTAGGAGATCCCTTCGTATAGTTTACATGCTAAATTATCTCAGATATCTCTCTCGGAGGCTCTTCTTTTACAACTACACAACAACTTCTATCTATATCTTCGAAAGTTTTGAATTTCGTCCCCTTGCAAACTTTACTTTTAAATGAAAGTGTTTTTTTTTTTAACTCAAAGTGGATACAGGTGTTTTCAGAACTTTTATTACGTTTGTAAATTATTTAAAAAGCAAGTAAATTTTAATTATTTCTAACTTCACTGTTTTTAATTGTTCAAATTAAAAGATCAAAGTCTATACAAAAGAAGAATATCTAAGACAAAAGAAGAATATCCAAAATTTGTTGACACCCGTTTTAAAACGTTATTACCCTGGCTAAAATTACCAACTTCCAGGATCATTTCCGGGCGGCAAACCTGATGGCTGTGGGGTTAGCGCTCTGGCCTCGCCTGCCAAAGGTGCCGGGTTTGAATCCTGGATTAGGCATGGATGTTCGTTGAGTTCCACGGAATCCACGTTAAGCTGTAGGTCCCGGCCTGATTATCCGTTATTGTGCACAAAAATAGGTCTTTGAGCTTACAAACAAACCATTTCCGGGCGAGAGTCATAAACTCTCGTATGCATTAAAACATACAAAAGACACTTCCTATAATAAGGTTGAGCTGAATAAAAAGAATGGCTAAAACTCATCAAATCATTTTAGCTGTTGGATTGCTTTAAATCCCCCACATTCGGGATCATTTCCAGGCCTATAGAACCTTGTAAGCATTAATCTTAAGCAGGTACCATAGCCACTACCAGGGCCCGATTTAGAATTTTTTTTACTGTAGGCCCAACATTCAGAGAGGGGCCCCCAATAGCAAATATTTATTTTCTTACGTCACAATATTACCAGATCAAGCTACATTCGTTAAGACTAACTTTTTACAATTAAAACTCATAGTTTACTTTCACGCGATTTTTTTTGTTATAATTATTAGTATGATCTTGATTTCCTCTATCTAATTTAACTTTCTGTGACTGTAAAAAATATGGAATTTGCGGATGTGTAACTAAAATTTTTTTATTAATTTTGTTCAGTATTTCCCATAAAAAGACCATTACATTTAAAACTTTCAGAAAACTTTCAAATTTTTTTCAAAACCCCCCATATTTGGGGGCCCCTAGGCCCGGGTCTAGTGGGCCTAATGGTAAATCAGGCCCTGGCCACTACTGTCCCGTATACAAAAATTGAACATCGTAGAGCAATCCGTGCCGGAGTTATGCTGACCACAGACAGATATAAACATGCATATTTTTTTATAGATAACTTTTTTGAGTTCAGTAACGCAAAATATTTTTTTTTTTTTTTTTTTACCGAACACAATACTTTCACTTTTTTATGTTACCATATGAGTGATTGAAGGTAAAAAGCTGACAAAGCACTGTATGCAATAATATAGTTTATGAATAAAAAAAAAAAATTGATCGGTCCAAAAAGAAAAAGTGAAAATAACCTGCCACGAAATCTTATTTCATGAGTGTTTTCGAGAAAACATAATGGAGAAATTTAATAAAAACAAGCCACAAGTTTCTCAGCCATTTTTATTTTGTTCAAATATTTTCTACGAAGGTAAATATTTGATCTAATCTTTGAAATGTGGGTGTTAAGACTTCGTTCTCCTTTACATTTACGGATCCGGATTTGTCAATGCTGCCGCGGTTTAAAAATAGATTTCCACGAAATCCCGTTTTCGGTGTTGCACTGAAACATTTTGACAGTTTGTTTTCTTCTTCGCGCCTCGCAGAATTATGAAATGCTGTCCCAAATGTTTACCAGTTTGTGGTTGGAAAAGTTGTTTGGGCAAACTCAGGCGTTTTCACTTCGTTTAGCGAATTGTTCACGGGTCCCGTCCCTGTGGAAATTTTTTCTATAGAGTAGATATTTTAGAAAAACTAGGGGTGTGGAACATCGCAGAGTTTTCAATTATACTATAGTACTGTCGTGGATTGGTGTTATTTACCGTTTTTATATTTTCATCATTCATTTAAAAAAAATGCCAGTTTGGTGATAATTCGTAAATGGGACTTAAAAAAACCCACCGCCAAAATGGAGATTTTGGCGATATATTTCTTATATTATCCTTTCTTGCAAGTGAGACAGAGGAGGGGAAAAAACAGCCATTGATGAGCGATGCTCAAGGGAAGAAAACGATGTGTTAAAGACATTCGTTTTTCACCTTTTCAAAGCCTTTATCTAAACTTTGATTTTATGTTTGTGTGTGTGTGTGTGTGGATGAATGAAAATCTGCGGAAGCCAAATCAATCCAGTTACCGTCATCTGGTCGAGTTGAAACTTGGCAGATAGCTTCGATATCAATGACAATGCATTATATTACGTTTTGAGAGCTATCACTGTCACTTAAAGGTTGATTTTATACACGTTTCTATAACCGTTTCGGAATACTAATAAATTCCATTTAACCGATCATTGTTGAAACTCTTTAGTGTTGCCAACATTTATTTTAAATAGAATAAATAAAAGATAATTGGACAACAATTAAATAATCCACAATAAATTATGAGCATAAATTTATTATGGAGTGATGTCCAATCAATTTATTGCGTTGTGTAGTAACGCTGTGAGTGAAAGAATTTTAACCGATCATAGTTGAAGCTCTTGTTGCCAAAATTGTTTTAATCAGAATAAATAAAAGATATTCGAATGTAAATGCATAAATTCACATTCAATTAAAAAAAAAAAAAAAAAAAAAAAAAAAAAATTGAAAAGTAGTTTACCGCATGTGTTGCTGATATAATTTTTTTTTTTTTCAATATTTAAAATTAGCTGCTATTTTGACGAAAACCTTAATGGTAAGTCCCATGGCCAATACCAACCCTCTTATCAAATTTAAACATTGTAGTCCAATTTGTTCGAGTTATTCTCACCACAGACTCACAGACAGGCATTTTTTCTGGATCACTTTTTTGGTTGGTTGGTTGTTTTCAGATTATCTGGCGCCGTCAGCAACACGAGGGCTATAATGCGCCGAAACTTTCGTCATTAGACAAGCCAACATACATTTACAAACACCCATGCCAACACGGGACTCGAACCCGCAACCTCGCGGTCTAGAAGCTAGTACGCTAACCACTATACCGTTTCACTTTTTTGGGATCAGAATGTTCCAAAACTTGGAGAAATACAAACAAATTGAATATTTTTTGTGTGGAACGAATACTATACTTTGACTCTTTGCTTGAGCATGCATACCTCATCAACGAGGATTTTTTTCCTACTCTACTCAGTTTCACTTATAAGAAAGTATAATATAAGAATTATGGAAAAGTATATATCGCTAAAATCATCTATTTGGCAAAGTTTTTTTTTTTTTTTTTTTTTTTTTTTTTTTTTTTTTTTTTTTTTTTTTTTAAAGACCTGCACAAGAATTGTGGTTAAAAATATCGCCAAACTGGCCAATTTTTTCTAAATGAATGGTGAAAATATAAAAACGGTAAATGACACAAGTTGACATCAGTATTATTATAGCGTAATTGAAAGTTGTGCGATGTTCCTCACCCTAGTTTTAAGTAGTAGTTTTAAAAAATGTGGTTTATTTATGGTATTTTTTATAGTTTCAAAATTAATAAGTTTAATATACGAAATAGTTATTTTGTTAGATAGTAGTAAAAAATACTGATTCGAAATCTAGGACCCTTGGATTTGAGAGTTCGTTTTCATTTAGATTCGATGTCGATTGGAAAGGTATTGTTTAAAAAGATTATGCGCTTGATATTTTAAAGATATAATTTATTGATTTCCAGGATCATGACACAAAGCTTTCACTGAAGGATGTATTTTTAGAAGCACTCCGCAACCTTAGCGAGCTCAGGGGCTCGGGATTTGGCGAGCTTTGCCATGCAGGTGCAGGTGATTCGAAACAATCTCTGGAGGTCATCGAGCGTTAGCAAACAGGGGGCGGATACCCCTAGTATTTATTAAAAAAAGCATTCATTCGCAATGCACTACAATAAGAAGTTCCTATACTTATAATTGTTGCAGAGAAAACATGAAATTAGTCAAAAGCCAAATTAACGAGGGAAAATGATGCGTTCCAACTGAACGCTCTAATTCAAACGCTTTCGAACTGATTTATTTAATTTTAAAAGCGTTCGAACTGAAATAAATCAGCGCTCTAGTTAAAACGCGTAGCATTGAGTTGAATTGTTGAATCAATTGAATTTGTCAATTGAATTGTTGAAACTTGACACATTAGAGTTATTTCGAAATTTGCTCCGTGGTACTGAGTTACACAGACCCGTCATTGTGTATAGTTCCCAGATTTTGACACTTTACGAAGCAGACTAGCTAAAATGTTCATTGTTACGCAGATCAAAGTTTGCCTCGATTACTAAAAGTTTCATTTTTATGTAAGCACAGGCTCCTTTCGCTTGTTGAAAGGTTCATTGCTACGCAAACAGCTCGTTTCGTTCCCTGAAAGGTTCATTGATGCTTAAGCATAAGCTCGCTTAGTAGTTAATTGCTAGGAAAACTCTTATTTTAGAATATTTTGACATTCTGTTCGTGAAAGACAAAATTAGATGGCCAGAACAGCTTATGTTTAAAATTTCAGAGGTCTACAATAATTGGAAGTGGCTATTTGAAAACACTTAAATAAAAAGCACTAATTAAAATTTTGTTTATTAAAAGGACAATTAAAAGGTCAAAACTACTTTTGTTTATAAATTCAAAGTTCTACACATGCCGAAGTCACTTTTTATAAATACACTAGGATTGAGACACGGACAACAGAGCCACCCCACAGACTATTTATTGTTATTTATAATCTCATTTCATATGTGTGAACTTCTTTGTTTCTATTGCAATGACTTGAGATTAAATCAATAAAAACTATAGCCTGGTAAGTACTGATTGCTTATGAGGGTTCCAAGTAATAATCCCAATTTAGTTAATTGTGCTTAAGTACCCCAAAGAAATTAATCCGGCCGCTTGGCTGCAAAGACTAAATTTTACAACTTTTTCTGGCTGACCATTTTACTTGGAAGTTTTTTTTTTTTACAAAATCTAGTTATTGTTTTGGGGTATATCAATTCTTTTTGTTACGTTACTTAAGTTGAGGATGAGTAAGATACGCCAATGTATATTTAGCGTGATGGATAAATAGCGTGTTAACGTTAGATTAACATACGACTCTTTGTATTGTGAGTGACAATAAATATCATGATGCAATATTGTCCGATACGTTTCTTTCAAGTAGAAATACTCTTTACTAAACCAAGAGAAAGTGTTTATAATTAAAAATATGTACCTACAAGTTTTAACTTGAGTACAAAAATTTAAGTATCAAAGTCACTGTCAAAGTTTCTGGTTGGCATCGAACTTCATACGCATTAAAATATACAAAAAGCACTTCTTCTAATCAAGAAGAGAAAAATAAAAGGGAATTGCCAAAATATATGAAAGGTTTTAAAATTGAAGACCTGACTAAAATTTCAAACTATCGCGATAATTTCCGGATGGTATAGACCCTCATATGCATCAAATTATACAAAAGGCAGTCTTGTTAAAGTTTTGGTCACAACAAGAACAATCAAAATCGGAATCAGAAGAATAAAATTTCGGCAACTTTAACGAATTTTAAAGGATTTTTTTTTTGTACATATTCCCTTGTTCAATGTTAAAAATTACATGGTTATTTTTCCTCTACTGACCCGGGACAACACGATGGGAAATAATATAACACATAAAAACAGAGTTTTTAAAAAATCCTTTGTATGCATTGTCAATTTTTATATTCATTAACACAGCACCGATATTAAAAACATTTCTATCAGCAAAATGTGCGGCAAACTATGTTTCAAAATGTAATTATTAAAAATGAACATCAACGATATCCAAATATCATTTATTTATTCTGATTGAAGAAATTTTATTATATATTTATTGAATTTTTTTTTTTCAATAATTCGACAATGGTCGGTTCAATCCCATTTTAATGCGATTGAATGACGGCAAGTTAGTTTATTAGTATTCTGTAAAAGCGACCTTTTAGTGACAGCAACAGGCTCAAAATTCGATAGAATGCATTGCCATCGACATCGAACCTATCTGGTAATTTTCAGCCCGATTGGATCATTAATTTAACGGCAAGTAGGTTAATTAGATCTCCGCAGATTCCGTCGCCATCGACAAACACAATTGAAGTTATTATACAGGATTAAGAAGGAAAAAAAAAAAAAAAAATCTAACAACAATAACAGAGTTTTAGTTCTAAATGAAGCTGAGCTGTGAGGAGTCGAAAACCGGCTTAAGCTCAGTCAATATAATATACCAGTTGCATGTCTGCAGCTTTGACATAATACTTTACGACATAACACTGCCGCGTTCCTTGAATCTGCATACCTTCACGTTTGTCGACGAAATTTCGCTTGAACAGCAGGGAAATGTCATAACCGACACGTGTACTTGACATGAAGTGTCAAATTTCAAACATGATTGAGTTTTATGAATGAATGCATAAAAAAATAAACCATACTTCATAAATATTAAAAAAAAAATTATACTTGCTTATTTCAAATATTCTTTTTGAAGTTAACCTAAATATTATTTTCCCATTAATCAACTCAATTCTAGTATAAAATAAACTTTTTCACTTGTCTGTTTGTTTGCAAATGTCTGTTTGTTTATCACTCTTCCCCCTTCTAAAATTACCTTTCACCATAAACTTCTGCAGATAGAGTTTTATTTAGTTTCTTGTATGGAAAAATATCCAAATAGAAGTTCTAATGACTTGTCTACAGAATATATATTGTTGCGAATTTTTGTATATTTGTAAATATTTCGTAGTGTTAATTTTGTAAATAGGAAAATTTATGTACATTTCGCATACGGCAGTGCAATAGTTCGTCTTTACTTTGCTTCCCTGTAGTGTGTCTATTAATGCTTGATAACGAGTTTTACAGAGATAACGCTGGGAAGCGAGTTTTACAAGGAGCAGGGCGTTTAACATTATGGAGATAGAGCCAAGTTGGCTACGGTTTTGACAACTAATTTTTGTCGCCAAATTCGGCGAGAAATCGCCAAATGTCGCCAAACTTGGCGACATTTTCGGTCCCCATGCTCATGTATAGTACTTTTCGACTACGATCTGGAAAGTTCTCCAAATATCTACCTCTAGAAGTTTCAAGAAGGTTTGACTCCTATATAAGGCCGGCCGTGAGTTGAGTGAGTTAGTCGAGTCCGTTAGTTGACTGAAATTACTGAGTTAGTTGAGATACTGACTGAGGGGAGTTACTGACTTGGTTGTCTGTCAGCGAGTATTCAGAAAGTCCCGAAAGCGAACTGTATTGCATTGTCTTTTGCGGCGATTTAGCAGTTGTGTGTCAAGTTTAACTGCTGTTTGTGCTCTATTGCTGTGTATAGAGCTGTATTGAGTCTACTAGAACGAGAAGTTCTGTAGTTGTAAAGGAATCTGTGAAGAGTTATATTGGAATAAAATTTCTGCAAGTTTTGATCTGCTTTGGCTTCAAGTCTTTCGAACCCATCCAACCAACAATATAATTGAAAAGTTTATCTAAATAACATTTTTCTTAAAAATGAATCCAATAGAAATTCAATAAGATCAAGAACTTTTAGTCCCTCTTGGATTTATAAAAGAATATTATCTATACATATCGATAGAAAATATTCCATTTATTCCCTTTAAA